>JARYGA010016686.1:0-39712 GCA_030545235.1 Helianthus tuberosus | reverse complement strand
ACAGGAACAAGGGCCAAACCAACCACCCAAGATTGGAATCGTCGAGCGAAAACACTTGACAACCTCCTAGAAGCAGCTTTTCTTACCACCAGACCTGTCTCCATCACATAGGAATCTGATGCCGTCACTAAACACATTCCTTAAATTGTAGCCATTTGTTGAGTGTTTTTTTTTTGGTGTCTAATCCGCATATATATATCACCATTGCACTTGATTTTCTTGACTGTATATCTCTTAAATGCCAACATATACACGTGTGATTTAGTTTACGAAGATTTTTCAATGCCGAGAACCTCGATCAGAGAGTAAAAAAGGCGTAAGGTTCACAATGGTGTAAAGTTAAAATGGGATATACCGGGCTAGGATTCGAGTTACAGGAACAAGGGCCAAACCAACCACCCAAGAATGGAATCGTCGAGCGAAAACACTTGACAACCTCCTAGAAGCAGCTTTTCTTACCACCAGACCTTTCTCCATCAATTAGGAATCTGATGCTGTCACTAAACACATTCCTTAAATTGTAGCCATTTGTTGAGTGTTTTTTTTTTGTGTCTAATCCGCATATATATCACCATTGCCCTTGATTTTTTTGACTGTATATCTCTTAAATATCAACATATACACGTGTTATTTAGTTTATGAAGATTTTTCAAA
The DNA here is from genome assembly GCA_030545235.1 of Helianthus tuberosus. NCBI lineage: Eukaryota > Viridiplantae > Streptophyta > Magnoliopsida > Asterales > Asteraceae > Helianthus > Helianthus tuberosus. The sequence continues at coordinate 39,058 of JARYGA010016686.1, read as the reverse complement.
GCCGAGAACCTCGATCAGAGTGTAAAAAAGGCGTAAGGTTCACAACGGTGTAAAATTAAAATGGGATATACCGGGCTAGGATTCGAGTTACAGGAACAAATGCCAAACCAACCACCCAAGAATGGAATCGTCGAGCGAAAACACTTGACAACCTCCTAGAAGCAGCTTTTCTTGCCACCAGTCCTTTCTCCATCAATTAGGAATCTGATGCCGTCACAAAACACGTTCCTTAAATTGTAGCCATTTGTTGAGTGTTTTTTTTGGTGTCTAATACGCATATATATCACCATTGCCCTTGATTTTCTTGACTGTATATCTCTTAAATGTCAACATATAGACGTGTGATTTAGTTTACGAAGGTTTTTTTAATGCCGAGATCCTCGATCAGAGAGTAAAAAAGGCGTAAGGTTCACAATGGTGTAAAATTAAAATGGGATATAACGGGCTAGGATTCGAGTTACAGGAACAAAGGCCCCACCAACCACCCAAGAATGGAATCGTCGAGCGAAAACACTTGACAACCTCCTAGAAGCAGCTTTTCTTGCCACCAGTCCTTTCTCCATTAATTAGGAATCTGATGCCGTCACAAAACACGTTATTTAAATTGTAGCCATTTGTTGAGTGTTTCTTTTTTTGGTGTCTAATCCGCATATATATCACCATTGCCCTTGATTTTCTTGACTGTAAATCTCTTAAATATCAACACATACACGTTTGATTTAGTTTACTAAGATTTTTCAATGCCGAGAACCTCGATCAGAGAGTAAAAAAGGCGTAAGGTTCACAATGGTGTAACATTAAAATGGGATATACCGGGCTACGATTCGAGTTACAGGAACAAGGGCCAAACCAACCTCCCAAGAATGCAATCGACGAGCGAAAACACTTGACAACCTCCTAGAAGCAGCTTTTCTTACAACCAGACCTTTCTCCATCAATTAGGAATCTGATGCCGTCACTAAACACATTCCTTAAATTGTAGCCATTTGTTGAGTGTTTTTTTTTTGTGTCTAATCCGCATATATATCACCATTGCCCTTGATTTTCTTGACTGTATATCTTTTAAATGTCAACATATACACGTGTGATTTAGTTTACGAAGATTTTTCAATGTCGAGAACCTCGATCAGAGAGTAAAAAAGGCGTAAGGTTCACAATGGTGTAAAATTTAAATGGGATATACCGGGCTAGGATTCGAGTTACAGGAACAAGGGCCAAACCAACCACCCAAGAATGCAATCGACGAGCGAAAACACTTGACAACCTCCTAGAAGCAGCTTTTCTTACAACCAGACCTTTCTCCATCAATTAGGAATCTGGTGCCGTCACCAAACACATTCCTTAAATTGTAGCCATTTGTTGAGTGTTTTTTTCTTTTTTGTGTCTAATCCGCATATATATCACCATTGCCCTAGATTTTCTTGACTGTATATCTCTTAAATGTCAACATATACACGTGTGATTTAGTTTATGAAGATTTTTCAATGCCGAGATCCTCGATCAGAGAGTAAAAAAGGCGTAAGGTTCACAATGGTGTAAAATTAAAATGGGATATACCGGGCTAGGATTCGAGTTACAGGAACAAGAGCCAAACCAACCACCCAAGAATGGGATCGTCGAGCGAAAACACTTGACAACCTCCTAGAAGCAGCTTTTCTTGCCACCAGACCTTTCTCCATCAATTAGGAATCTGATGCCGTCACTAAACACATTCCTTAAATTGTAGCCATTTGTTGAGTGTTTTTTTTTTTGGTGTCTAATCCGCGTATATATCACCATTGCCCTTGATTTTCTTGACAGTATATCTTTTAAATGTCAACATATACACGTGTGATTTAGTTTACGAAGATTTTTCAATGTCGAGAACCTCGATCAGAGAGTAAAAAAGGCGTAAGGTTCACAATGGTGTAAAATTAAAATGGGATATACCGGGCTAGGATTCGAGTTACAGGATCAAGGGCCAAACCAACCACCCAAGAATGCAATCGACGAGCGAAAACACTTGACAACCTCCTAGAAGCAGCTTTTCTTACAACCAGACCTTTCTCCATCAATTAGGAATCTGATGCCGTCACTAAACACATTCCTTAAATTGTAGCCATTTGTTGAGTGTTTTTTTTTTGTGTCTAATCCGCATATATATCACCATTGCCCTTGATTTTTTTGACTGTATATCTCTTAAATATCAACATATACACGTGTTATTTAGTTTATGAAGATTTTTCAAAGCCGAGAACCTGATCAGAGAGTAAAAAAGGCGTAAGGTTCACAACGGTGTAAAATTAAAATGGGATATACCGGGCTAGGATTCGAGTTACAGGAACAAATGCCAAACCAACCACCCAAGAATGGAATCGTCGAGCGAAAACACTTGACAACCTCCTAGAAGCAGCTTTTCTTGCCACCAGTCCTTTCTCCATCAATTAGGAATCTGATGCCGTCACAAAACACGTTCCTTAAATTGTAGCCATTTGTTGAGTGTTTTTTTTGGTGTCTAATACGCATATATATCACCATTGCCCTTGATTTTCTTGACTGTATATCTCTTAAATGTCAACATATAGACGTGTGATTTAGTTTACGAAGGTTTTTTTAATGCCGAGATCCTCGATCAGAGAGTAAAAAAGGCGTAAGGTTCACAATGGTGTAAAATTAAAATGGGATATACCGGGCTAGGATTCGAGTTACAGGAACAAAGGCCCCACCAACCACCCAAGAATGGAATCGTCGAGCGAAAACACTTGACAACCTCCGAGAAGCAGCTTTTCTTGCCACCAGTCCTTTCTCCATTAATTAGGAATCTGATGCCGTCACAAAACACGTTCTTTAAATTGTAGCCATTTGTTAAGTGTTTCTTTTTTTGGTGTCTAATCCGCATATATATCACCATTGCCCTTGATTTTCTTGACTGTAAATCTCTTAAATATCAACACATACACGTTTGATTTAGTTTACAAAGATTTTTCAATGCCGAGAACCTCGATCAGAGAGTAAAAAAGGCGTAAGGTTCACAATGGTGTAACATTAAAATGGGATATACCGGGCTACGATTCGAGTTACAGGAACAAGGGCCAAACCAACCTCCCAAGAATGCAATCGACGAGCGAAAACACTTGACAACCTCCTAGAAGCAGCTTTTCTTACAACCAGACCTTTCTCCATCAATTAGGAATCTGATGCCGTCACTAAACACATTCCTTAAATTGTAGCCATTTGTTGAGTGTTTTTTTTTGTGTCTAATCCGCATATATATCACCATTGCCCTTGATTTTCTTGACTGTATATCTTTTAAATGTCAACATATACACGTGTGATTTAGTTTACGAAGATTTTTCAATGTCGAGAACCTCGATCAGAGAGTAAAAAAGGCGTAAGGTTCACAATGGTGTAAAATTTAAATGGGATATACCGGGCTAGGATTCGAGTTACAGGAACAAGGGCCAAACCAACCACCCAAGAATGCAATCGACGAGCGAAAACACTTGACAACCTCCTTGAAGCAGCTTTTCTTACAACCAGACCTTTCTCCATCAATTAGGAATCTGATGCCGTCACTAAACACATTCCTTAAATTGTAGCCATTTGTTGAGTGTTTTTTTCTTTTTTGTGTCTAATCCGCATATATATCACCATTGCCCTAGATTTTCTTGACTGTATATCTCTTAAATGTCAACATATACACGTGTGATTTAGTTTATGAAGATTTTTCAATGCCGAGAACCTTGATTAGAGAGTAAAAAAGGCGTAAGGTTCACAATGGTGTAAAATTAAAATGGGATATACCGGGCTAGGATTCGCGTTACAGGAACAAGGGCCAAACCAACCACCCAAGAATGGAATCGTCGAGCGAAAACACTTGACAACCTCCTAGAAGCAGCTTTTCTTGCCACCAGACCTTTCTCCATCAATTAGGAATCTGATGTCGTCACTAAACACATTCCTTAAATTGTAGCCATTTGTTGAGTGTTTTTTTTGGTGTCTAATCCGCGTATATATCACCATTGCCCTTAATTTTCTTGACTGTATATCTTTTAAATGTCAACATATACACGTGTGATTTAGTTTACGAAGATTTTTCAATGTCGAGAACCTCGATCAGAGAGTAAAAAAGGCGTAAGGTTCACAATGGTGTAAAATTAAAATGGGATATACCGGGCTAGGATTCGAGTTACAGGAACAAGGGCCAAACCAACCACCCAAGAATGCAATCGACGAGCGAAAACACTTGACAACCTCCTAGAAGCAGCTTTTCTTACAACCAGACCTTTCTCCATCAATTAGGAATCTGATGCCGTCACTAAACACATTCCTTAAATTGTAGCCATTTGTTGAGTGTTTTTTTTGTGTGTAGTCCGCATATATATCACCATTGCCCTTGATTTTCTTGACTGCATATTTCTTAAATGTCAACATATACCCGTGTGATTTAGTTTACGAATATTTTTCAATGCCGAGAACCTCGATCAGAGAGTAAAAAAGGCGTAAGGTTCACAATGGTGTAAAATTAAAATGGGATATACCAGGCTAGGATTCGAGTTACAGGAACAAGGGCCAAACCAACCACCCAAGAATGGAATCGTCGAACAAAAACACTTGACAACCTCGTAGAAGTAGCTTTTCTTGCCACCAGACCTTTCTCCATCAAATAGGAATCTAATGCCGTCACTAAACACATTCCTTAAATTGTAGCCATTTGTTGAGTGTTTTCTTTGGTGTCTAATCCGCATATATATCACCATTGCCCTTGATTTTCTTGACTGTATATCTCTTAAATGTCAACATATACCGGTGTGATTTAGTTTACGAATATTTTTCAATGCCGAGAACCTCGACCAGAGAGTAAAAAAGGCGTAAGGTTCACAATGGTGTAAAATTAAAAGGGAATATACCACAGAATAGTAATGAAGTTTTAGGAGTGTTCCAATTAAGTCACTAATAAAATTTATTGTTCCAATTAGGTCATTCTACTTTATTTTGGTGTTTTAATGCTAGATATTTTACCTGAATAGCAGGTCACATAATCCTACATGGCATTTATTTAACTTTTTTTTAAATATAATGACATGGAATTAAAAAAAAGAAAGATAATAAATCAAAACAATATCAAAACCCAAAACATTCAAATATTAAGAATCGTGATCAAATTTATCTATAACAGTTGAAACTTGAAACCCTGCCATCCATTCACGCACTGCCGGGTTTCAACATGGCGAATCAAGAACAATCGAACAACTCAGTACCAATCGATCAAGCCTTCGACCAAGCCTTCGACCAACCGAACAACTCAGTACCAATCGATCAAACCTTCGACCAACCGAACAACTCAGTACCAATCGAACAAGAGGTAATTGTTTTTTATGTGGTATATGCATTACCCTTTTTGATGTGGTATATGCACTGCCGGTGTCTTTTACTGTAATCCAGCATGCTGTGTTATATGAATTGTTTGTCACTTTGACTTTTGTTTTTATTTTAATGATACTGTGAATTGAAGAAATATTAATAGGTTTGATGGTATTAATGGGGAGTAATTATAGAACGTGGTTTGAATTTTGGACCTTAGCCATGTGACCAAGATGTTCTTAATTTTAAAAAAATTGTATGATAAGCATTCCTTCGTATAACTTGGAACATATCTCCTCATGACACATTTACAAGCTTAAGTGTAGATGGGTATAGACTAATTTAACGTGTATCTTGTGTTGACTTTTTTTCATGTTAAACTAAATGCCGAAACCGAACTAAATGGAGTTTAGTTTGGAGAAACCCCGATTCGAATTCGGGTTGCTTGTTTTTAAGAGGTCTCAACCATCGTCTTATACCAAAAAAGGGGGTTCGGAATCGTTAGTGCATACTAATCATGAACTCACATTTTATACTTGTATACCCATGTAGTAATACCACATCATAATATTCTACATAATCTATGATTTTTTTAACTTATCTTTTTGTTGTTTGCCAGGTGAACTTGACAGATATTGTACAGGATGATGATGATGATTTTAGTGTGAATGATCCCTTCTTGAATTTACTTTGTTTTGACAAGGATGATGAAGATGAAGTTGATCTCAGTTCTGTTGAAGATTGGAGTGGAAATGAACAAGATTATGACAAGGATAGCGAGGATGAAGATTCTGAGGACGAAGGTGTTGTGTATCCTTGTTATAATCCTAATATGGATTGGAAATTGGTAAAGCCCATACTAGCAATGAAATTTGAGAGTCCTGCACATCTGAAAGACATGTTGATTGATTATGGTGTTGCAAATGGTTACCAGTTAGTGTTCACAGTAAACGACTACAATAGGTTGTTAGTAAAATGTGGGAAAGAAGAAACTGAAGACGATGGGAAGGGGGGGAAAAGAAAGTGTGGAAGTGTCCATTTAGGCTTTGGGCCTCTAGGATTACAGGCGAGGATTCTTTTCAAATAAAATCACTAAATGATAACCATACATGCTCAAGACAATTTCATTTGGGTTCGCTTGTTACATATTCTTGGCTTGCAAAACGATATTTCAAAAAAAATAGTTCAAAATCGTGAAATTAGTTTAAGGGAAATGCAACAAGATATCATGAGAAAATACCAATGCAGAGTGAGTATTGGTCAATGTAGTAGAGCTAAAAAGAAGGTATTGGATGACTTTGATGGTGGGTTGAAAGAACATTATGCAAGACTTTCGGATTATCAAGCTGAGATATTGGAAACAAACCCGGGGAGTACTGTGAAGATGGTCGTGGAAACGATGCCAAATGGAGATATTTATTTTAGTAGTTACTATGTTTGTTTTAAAGCTGTCAAAGATGGATGGATCAATGGTTGTAGGAAAGTTATTTGTTTGGATGGATGTTTTCTAAAAAATAGCGGCCAATTACTCTCGGCTGTTGGAAGAGATGCCAATAATCATATTTTTCCCTTAGCATGGGCGGTTGTGTCTGTTGAGAATAAGGAAAACTGGAAATGGTTTCTTAATCTATTGAGGGATGACATTGAAATGGAAGATGGACTTGGACTAACTTTAATTTCAGATCAACATAAGGTATTTTGTACTTATTACACACCTATCTAATTGTTGGTCTTTTTAACTTATTTGTTGTGTTTTGGTCATTTATTAGGGTATTATACAGGGCGTGAAGGATGTATTTCCAAATGCTGAGCATAGGCAATGTACAAGACACATCTATGCTAACTTTAAGAAGAAATTTCGTTCGCTTGAACCTAGAAATTTGTTTTGGAAAGCTGCATATTCTACAAGTAAGCATTGGTTTGAAATACATATGGAAGAGTTGAAAACCATTAACAAATGTGCGTATGATCATCTTATGGAAAGAAAACCAATTACTTGGTCAAGAGCTTTTTTTGAAGTTGGTAGGGCATGTGACGCGTTCGAGAATGGAGTGAGTGAAAGCTTTAATTCACGTATACGAATCGCACGAAGGAAGCCTATTATCAGTATGTTAGAAGATATTAGAATATTTGTGATGCGTAGAACGTTCTTAATGGCGAAAAAATCTGAAAGCTTTAAACATGAAGTATGCCCTGCAATCAGAGAAAAACTAGAAAAGATTAAAGAGAATCAAAGGTAATGATTATATTCAATATTTTTGTTATTTTGTTATGAATTTTAGTAGACTTTTGGTTTGATGATGTAGGCATTACAACGTTATTCCAAGTGGTAACAACATATTTGAAGTAAGGAGTGAAAAAAATGCATATGTAGTGAAGATTCAAGAACAAATTTGCACTTGTGGATCATGGCAATTGTCTGGCATACCTTGTGTTCATACGGTAGCGGCTTTAGTGTTCATCAACAAAGACCCGGAAACTTATGTTAGTGACTGGTTTAAAAAGGGGATGTTTAAGGAAGCATATAAACATTGTATCAAACTGTTGAAGGGAAGTATGCATTGGCCTAAAACAGATGATATCAAACCCCTACCTCCAAAAGTAAGACGAATGCCTGGTAGGCCGGCAGTAAAAAGGAAAAGAGATCCTTCAGAGAAAGAGAAGAAAAACAAAAAAGTTGGAATCGGAAGAAAAGTGACATGTCAAAACTGCCAAGGAACCGGACATAATATCAGGTCTTGCAATAACGAGAAAAAAAACCCACAACCAAAGAAGGCGAGAGCAAAAGGTAGAAATAAAAAGTTTGGCTCAAGAAGTGTGACGTGCGAGAAGGTAGACTAGGTGATTTTGGCCCGTTTGGCGAATTTTGATATGTTTGGACGTATTTGGTTTATTTTGACTCGTTTGGACGTATTTTGGTGTATTTTGACCCGTTTGGACGTATTTGGTTTATTTTGACTCGTTTGGACGTATTTGGTTTATTTTGACCCGTTTGGACGTATTTGGTTTATTTTGACCAGTTTGGACGTATTTGGCGTAGGAGTAATTAGTACTTTCTTTTATTAAAATTTACTGATATCTAGCTATTTTTCACGATTTTATAAAAATTTTGATAACTTTTTAGACATTATAAAAAAAATCACATTTTTTAATTTTTTTCACATTTTTTTAAGTTTTCTACAATTTTTTTAAAAAAAATTAAACCAATTTCATAGTTTTTCCTAATCCATTCGGCATTTATGTGCCATGTCAACAAATTTTTTTAATAAAAAACCTAAATAAATGCCATGTAGGATCAATGACCTTCTATTTAGGTAAAATATCTAGGATTGAAACATCAAATGAAACTTGAATGACCAAATTGGAACAAAAAAAATTATGAGTGACCTAATTAGAACACGCTTGAAACTTGGTTACTATTGTACAAAGTTAACCTAAATTAAAATGGGATATACCTGGCTAGGATTCGAGTTACAGGAACAAGGGCCAAACCAGCCACCCAAGAATGGAATCGTCAAGCGAAAATACTTGACAACCTCCTAGAAGCAGCTTTTCTTACCACCAGACCTTTCTCCATCAATTAGGAATCTGATGCCGTCACTAAACACATTCCTTAAATTGTAGCCATTTGTTGAGTGTTTTTTTCTTGGTGTCTAATCCGCATTTATATATCACCATTGCACTTGATTTTCTTGACTGTATATCACTTAAATGCCAACATATACACGTGTGATTTAGTTTACGAAGATTTTTCAATGCCGAAAACCTCGATCAGAGAGTAAAAAAGGCGTAAGGTTCACAATGGTGTAAAATTAAAATGGGATATACCGGGCTAGGATTCGAGTTACAGGAACAAGGGCCAAACCAACCACCCAAGATTGGAATCGTCGAGCGAAAACACTTGACAACCTCCTAGAAGCAGCTTTTCTTACCACCTGACCTTTCTCCATCACTTAGGAATCTGATGCCGTCACTAAACACATTCCTTAAATTGTAGCCATTTGTTGAGTGTTTTTTTTTTGGTGTCTAATCCGCATATATATATCACCATTGCACTTGATTTTCTTGACTGTATATCTCTTAAATGCCAACATATACACGTGTGATTTAGTTTACGGAGATTTTTCAATGCCGAGAACCTCGATCAGAGAGTAAAAAAGGCGTAAGGTTCACAATGGTGTAAAGTTAAAATGGGATATACCGGGCTAGGATTCGAGTTACAGGAACAAGGGCCAAACCAACAAACCAAGATTGGAATCGTCAAGCGAAAATACTTGACAACCTCCTAGAAGCAGCTATTCTTGCCACTAGACCTTTCTCCATCAATTAGGAATCTGATGCCGTCACTAAACACATTCCTTAAATTGTAGCCATTTGTTGAGTGTTTTTTTTTTGGTGTCTAATCCGCATATATATCACCACTGCCCTTTATTTTCTTGACTGTATATCTCTTAAATGTCAACATATACACGTGTGATTTAGTTTACGAAGACTTTTCAATGCCGAGAACCTCGACCAGAGAGTAAAAAAGGCGTAAGGTTCACAATGGTGTAAAATTAAAATGGGATATACCTGGCTAGGATTCGAGTTACAGGAACAAGGGCCAAACCAACCACCCAAGAATGGAATCGTCAAGCGAAAATAATTGACAACCTCCTAGAAGCAGCTTTTCTTACCACCAGACCTTTCTCCATCAATTAGGAATCTGATGCCGTCACTAAACACATTCCTTAAATTGTAGCCATTTGTTGAGTGTTTTTTTTTTGGTGTCTAATCCGCATATATATATCACCATTGCACTTGATTTTCTTGACTGTATATTTCTTAAATGCCAACATATACACGTGTGATTTAGTTTACGAAGATTTTTCAATGCCGAGAACCTCGATCAGAGAGTAAAAAAGGCGTAAGGTTCACAATGGTGTAAAGTTAAAATGGGATATACCGGGCTAGGATTCGAGTTACAGGAACAAGGGCCAAACCAACAAACCAAGATTGGAATCGTCAAGCGAAAATACTTGACAACCTCCTAGAAGCAGCTATTCTTGCCACTAGACCTTTCTCCATCAATTAGGAATCTGATGCCGTCACTAAACACATTCCTTAAATTGTAGCCATTTGTTGAGTGTTTTTTTTGGTGTCTAATCCGCATATATATCACCACTGCCCTTTATTTTCTTGACTGTATATCTCTTAAATGTCAACATATACACGTGTGATTTAGTTTACGAAGACTTTTCAATGCCGAGAACCTCGACCAGAGAGTAAAAAAGGCGTAAGGTTCACAATGGTGTAAAATTAAAATGGGATATACCTGGCTAGGATTCGAGTTACAGGAACAAGGGCCAAACCAACCACCCAAGAATGGAATCGTCAAGCGAAAATAATTGACAACCTCCTAGAAGCAGCTTTTCTTACCACCAGACCTTTCTCCATCAATTAGGAATCTGATGCCGTCACTAAACACATTCCTTAAATTGTAGCCATTTGTTGAGTGTTTTTTTTTGGTGTCTAATCCGCATATATATATCACCATTGCACTTGATTTTCTTGACTGTATATTTCTTAAATGCCAACATATACACGTGTGATTTAGTTTACGAAGATTTTTCAATGCCGAGAACCTCGATCAGAGAGTAAAAAAGGCGTAAGGTTCACAATGATGTAAAATTAAAATGGGATATACCGGGCTAGGATTCGAGTTACAGGAACAAGGGCCAAACCAACCACCCAAGATTGGAATCGTCGAGCGAAAACACTTGACAACCTCATAGAAGTAGCTTTTCTTGCCACCAGACCTTTGTCCATCAATTAGGAATCTTATGCCGTCACTAAACGCATTCCTTAAATTGTAGCCATTTGTTGAGTGTTTTTTTTTTGTGTCTAATCCGCATATATATCACCATTTCCCTTGATTTTCTTGACTGTATATCTCTTAAATGTCAACATATACCCGTGTGATTTAGTTTACGAATATTTTTCAATGCCGAGAACCTCGATCAGAGAGTAAAAAAGGCGTAAGGTTTACAATGGTGTAAAATTAAAATGGGATATACCAGGCTAGGATTCGAGTTACAGGAACAAGGGCCAAACCAACCACCCAAGAATGGAATCGTCGAGCGAAAACACTTGACAACCTCCTAGAAGTAGCTTTTCTTGCCACCAGACCTTTCTCCATCAATTAGGAATCTTATGCCGTCACTAAACACATTCCTTAAATTGTAGCCATTTGTTGAGTGTTTTTTTTGTGTCTAATCCGCATATATATCACCATTGCCCTTGATTTTCTTGACTGTATATCTCTTAAATGTCAACATATACCCGTGTGATTTAGTTTACGAATATTTTTCAATGCCGAGAACCTCGATCAGAGAGTAAAAAAGGCGTAAGTTTTACAATGGTGTAAAATTAAAATGGGATATACCAGGCTAGGATTCGAGTTACAGGAACAAGGGCCAAACCAACCACCCAAGAATGGAATCGTCGAGCGAAAACACTTGACAACCTCCTAGAAGTAGCTTTTCTTGCCACCAGACCTTTCTCCATCAATTAGGAATCTTATGCCGTCACTAAACACATTCCTTAAATTGTAGCCATTTGTTGAGTGTTTTTTTTGTGTCTAATCCGCATATATATCACCATTGCCCTTGATTTTCTTGACTGTATATCTCTTAAATGTCAACATATACCCGTGTGATTTAGTTTACGAATATTTTTCAATGCCGAGAACCTCGATCAGAGAGTAAAAAAGGCGTAAGGTTCACAATGATGTAAAATTAAAATGGGATATACCGGGCTAGGATTCGAGTTACAGGAACAAGGGCCAAACCAACCACCCAAGATTGGAATCGTCGAGCGAAAACACTTGACAACCTCCTAGAAGTAGCTTTTCTTGCCACCAGACCTTTCTCCATCAATTAGGAATCTAATGCCGTCACTAAACACATTCCTTAAATTGTAGCCATTTGTTGAGTGTTTTTTTGTTGTCTAATCCGCATATATATCACCATTGCCCTTGATTTTCTTGACTGTATATCTCTTAAATGTCGACATATACCCGTGTGATTTAGTTTACGAATATTTTTCAATGCCGAGAACCTCGATCAGAGAGTAAAAAAGGCGTATGGTTCACAATGGTGTAAAATTAAAATGGGATATACCAGGCTAGGATTCGAGTTACAGGAACAAGGGCCAAACCAACCACCCAAGAATGGAATCGTCGAGCGAAAACACTTGACAACCTCCTAGAAGTAGCTTTTCTTGCCACCAGACCTTTCTCCATCAATTAGGAATCTTATGCCGTCACTAAACGCATTCCTTAAATTGTAGCCATTTGTTGAGTGTTTTTTTTTTTGTGTCTAATCCGCATATATATCACCATTGCCCTTGATTTTCTTGACTGTATATCTCTTAAATGTCAACATATACCCGTGTGATTTAGTTTACGAATATTTTTCAATGCCGAGAACCTCGATCAGAGAGTAAAAAAGGCGTAAGGTTCACAATGATGTAACATTAAAATGGGATATACCGGGCTAGGATTCGAGTTACAGGAACAAGGGCCAAACCAACCACCCAAGATTGGAATCGTCGAGCGAAAACACTTGACAATCTCCTAGAAGTAGCTTTTCTTGCCACCAGACCTTTCTCCATCAATTAGGAATCTAATGCCGTCACTAAACACATTCCTTAAATTGTTGCCATTTGTTGAGTGTTTTTTTTGTTGTCTAATCCGCATATATATCATCATTGCCCTTGATTTTCTTGACTGTATATCTCTTAAATGTCGACATATACCCGTGTGATTTAGTGTACGAATATTTTTCAATGCCGAGAACCTCGATCAGAGAGTAAAAAAGGCGTAAGGTTCACAATGGTGTAAAATTAAAATGGGATATACCAGGCTAGGATTCGAGTTACAGGAACAAGGGCAAACCAACCACCCAAGAATGGAATCGTCGAGCGAAAACACTTGACAACCTCCTAGAAGTAGCTTTTCTTGCCACCAGACCTTTCTCCATCAATTAGGAATCTTATGCCGTCACTAAACGCATTCCTTAAATTGTAGCCATTTGTTGAGTGTTTTTTTTTTGTGTCTAATCCGCATATATATCACCATTGCCCTTGATTTTCTTGACTGTATATCTCTTAAATGTCAACATAGACCCGTGTGATTTAGTTTACGAATATTTTTCAATGCCGAGAACCTCGATCAGAGAGTAAAAAAGGCGTAAGGTTCACAATGGTGTAAAATTAAAATGGGATATACCGGGCTAGGATTCGAGTTACTGGAACAAGGGCCAAACCAACCACCCAAGAATAGAATCGTCAAGCGAGAACACTTGACAACCTCCTAGAAGCAGCTTTTCTTACCACCGGACCTTTCTCCATCAATTAGGAAGCTGATGCCGTCACTAAACACATTCCTTAAATTGTAGCCATTTGTTGAGTGTTTTTTTTTGTGTCTACTCCGCATATATATCACCATTGCCCTTGATTTTCTTGACGGTATATCTCTTAAATGTCAACATATACACGTGTGATTTAGTTTACGAAGATTTTTCAATGCCGAGAACCTCGATCAGAGAGTAAAAAAGGCGTAAGGTTCACAATGGTGTAAAATTAAAATGGGATATACCAGGCTAGGATTCGAGTTCAGGAACAAGGTTCAAACCAACCACCCAAGAATGGAATCGTCGAGCGAAAACACTTGACAACCTCCTAGAAGTAGCTTTTCTTGCCACCAGACCTTTCTCCATCAATTAGTAATCTAATGCCATCACTAAACACATTCCTTAAATTGTAGCCATTTGTTGAGTGTTTTTTTTGGTGTCTAATCCGCGTATATATCACCATTGCCCTTGATTTTCTTGACTGTATATCTTTTAAATGTCAACAAATACACGTGTGATTTAGTTTACGAAGATTTTTCAATGTCGAGAACCTCGATCAGAGAGTAAAAAAGGCGTAAGGTTCACAATGGTGTAAAATTAAAATGGGATATACCGGGCTAGGATTCGAGTTACAGGAACAAGGACCAAACCAAACACCCAAGAATGCAATCGACGAGCAAAAACACTTGACAACCTCCTAGAAGCAGCTTTTTCTTACAACCAGACCTTTCTCCATCAATTAGCAATCTGATGCCGTCACTAAACACATTCCTTAAATTGTAGCCATTTGTTGAGTGTTTTTTTTTGTGTGTAGTCCGCATATATATCACCATTGCACTTGATTTCTTGACTGTATATTTCTTAAATGTCAACATATACCCGTGTGATTTAGTTTACGAATATTTTTCAATGCCGAGAACCTTGATCAGAGAGTAAAAAAGGCGTAAGGTTCACAATGGTGTAAAATTAAAATGGGATATACCAGGCTAGGATTCGAGTTACAGGAACAAGGGCCAAACCAACCACCCAAGAATGGAATCGTCGAGCAAAAACACTTGACAACCTCCTAGAAGTAGCTTTTCTTGCCACCAGACCTTTCTCCATCAAATAGGAATCTAATGCCGTCACTAAACACATTCCTTAAATTGTAGCCATTTGTTGAGTGTTTTTTTTGGTTTCTAATCCGCATATATATCACCATTGCCCTTGATTTTCTTGACTGTATATCTCTTAAATGTCAACATATACCGGTGTGATTTAGTTTACGAATATTTTTCATTGCCGAGAACCTCGATCAGAGAGTAAAAAAGGCGTAAGGTTCACAATGGTGTAAAATTAAAATGGGATATATCGGGCTAGGATTCGAGTTACAGGAACAAGGGCCAAACCAACCACCCAAGAATGGAATCTTCAAGCGAGAACACTTGACAACCTCCTAGAAGCAGCTTTTCTTACCACCAGACCTTTCTCCATCAATTAGGAAGCTGATGCCGTCACTAAACACATTCCTTAAATTGTAGCCATTTGTTGAGTGTTTTTTTTTTGTGTCTAATCCGCATATATATCACCATTGCCCTTGATTTTATTGACGGTATATCTCTTAAATGTCAACATATACACGTGTGATTTAGTTTACGAAGATTTTTCAATGCCGAGAATCTCGATCAGAGAGTAAAAAAGGCGTAAGGTTCACAATGGTGTAAAATTAAAATGGGATATACCGGGCAAGGATTCAGGCTACAGGAACTAGGGCTAAACCAACCACCCAAGAATGGAATCGTCGAGCGAAAATACTCGACAACCTCCTAGAAGCAGCTTTTGTTGCCACTAGACCTTTCTCCATCAATTAGGAATCTGATGCCGTCACTAAACACATTCCTTAAATTGTAGCCATTTGTTGAGTTTTTTTTTTGTGTCTAATCCGCATATATATCACCACTGCTCTATATTTTCTTGACTGTATATCTCTTAAATGTCAACATATACACGTGTGATTTAGTTTACGAAGACTTTTCAATGCCGAGAACCTCGACCAGAGAGTAAAAAAGGCGTAAGGTTCACAATGGTGTAAAATTAAAATGGGATATACCTGGCTAGGATTCGAGTTACAGGAACAAGGGCCAAACCAGCCACCCAAGAATGGAATCGTCAAGCGAAAATACTTGACAACCTCCTAGCAGCAGCTTTTCTTACCACCAGACCTTTCTCCATCAATTAGGAATCTGATGCCGTCACTAAACACATTCCTTAAATTGTAGCCATTTGTTGAGTGTTTTTTTCTTGGTGTCTAATCCGCATATATATATCACCATTGCACTTGATTTTCTTGACTGTATATCTCTTAAATGCCAACATATACACGTGTGATTTAGTTTACGAAGATTTTTCAATGCCGAAAACCTCGATCAGAGAGTAAAAAAGGCGTAAGGTTCACAATGGTGTAAAATTAAAATGGGTTATACCGGGCTAGGATTCGAGTTACAGGAACAAGGGCCAAACCAACCACCCAAGATTGGAATCGTCGAGCGAAAACACTTGACAACCTCCTAGAAGCAGCTTTTCTTACCACCTGACCTTTCTCCATCACTTAGGAATCTGATGCCGTCACTAAACACATTCCTTAAATTGTAGCCATTTGTTGAGTGTTTTTTTTGGTGTCTAATCCGCATATATATATCACCATTGCACTTGATTTTCTTGACTGTATATCTCTTAAATACCAACATATACACGTGTGATTTAGTTTACGAAGATTTTTCAATGCCGTGAACCTCGATCAGAGAGTAAAAAAGGCGTAAGGTTCACAATGGTGTAAAGTTAAAATGGGATATACCGGGCTAGGATTCGAGTTCCAGGAACAAGGGCCAAACCAACCACCCAAGATTGGAATCGTCAAGCGAAAATACTTGACAACCTCCTAGAAGCAGCTTTTCTTGCCACTAGACCTTTCTCCATCAATTAGGAATCTGATGCCGTCACTAAACACATTCCTTAAATTGTAGCCATTTGTTGAGTTTTTTTTTGTGTCTAATCCGCATATATATCACCACTGCCCTTTATTTTCTTGACTGTATATCTCTTAAATGTCAACATATACACGTGCGATTTAGTTTACGAAGACTTTTCAATGCCGAGAACCTCGACCAGAGAGTAAAAAAGGCGTAAGGTTCACAATTGTGTAAAATTAAAATGGGATATACCTGGCTAGGATTCGAGTTACAGGAACAAGGGCCAAACCAACCACCCAAGAATGGAATCGTCAAGCGAAAATACTTGACAACCTCCTAGAAGCAGCTTTTCTTACCACCAGACCTTTCTCCATCAATTAGGAATCTGATGCCGTCACTAAACACATTCCTTAAATTGTAGCCATTTGTTTAGTGTTTTTTTTTTGGTGTCTAATCCGCATATATATATCACCATTGCACTTGATTTTCTTGACTGTATATCTCTTAAATGCTAACATATACACGTGTGATTTAGTTTACGAAGATTTTTCAATGCCGAGAACCTCGATCAGAGAGTAAAAAAGGCGTAAGGTTCACAATGATGTAAAATTAAAATGGGATATACCGGGCTAGGATTCGAGTTACAGGAACAAGGGCCAAACCAACCACCCAAGATTGGAATCGTCGAGCGAAAACACTTGACAACCTCCTAGAAGTAGCTTTTCTTGCCACCAGACCTTTCTCCATCAATTAGGAATCTAATGCCGTCACTAAACACATTCCTTAAATTGTAGCCATTTGTTGAGTGTTTTTTTGTTGTCTAATCCGCATATATATCACCATTGCCCTTGATTTTCTTGACTGTATATCTCTTAAATGTCGACATATACCCGTGTGATTTAGTTTACGAATATTTTTCAATGCCGAGAACCTCGATCAGAGAGTAAAAAAGGCGTAAGGTTCACAATGGTGTAAAATTAAAATGGGATATACCAGGCTAGGATTCGAGTTACAGGAACAAGGGACAAACAAACCACCCAAGAATGGAATCGTCGAGCGAAAACACTTGACAACCTCCTAGAAGTAACTTTTCTTGCCACCAGACCTTTCTCCATCAATTAGGAATCTTATGCCGTCACTAAACGCATTCCTTAAATTGTAGCCATTTGTTGAGTGTTTTTTTTTTGTGTCTAATCCGCATATATATCACCATTGCCCTTGATTTTCTTGACTGTATATCTCTTAAATGTCAACATATACACGTGTGATTTAGTTTACGAAGACTTTTCAATGCCGAGAACCTCGACCAGAGAGTAAAAAAGGCGTAAGGTTCACAATTGTGTAAAATTAAAATGGGATATACCTGGCTAGGATTCGAGTTACAGGAACAAGGGCCAAACCAACCACCCAAGAATGGAATCGTCAAGCGAAAATACTTGACAACCTCCTAGAAGCAGCTTTTCTTACCACCAGACCTTTCTCCATCAATTAGGAATCTGATGCCGTCACTAAACACATTCCTTAAATTGTAGCCATTTGTTTAGTGTTTTTTTTTGGTGTCTAATCCGCATATATATATCACCATTGCACTTGATTTTCTTGACTGTATATCTCTTAAATGCTAACATATACCCGTGTGATTTAGTTTACGAATATTTTTCAATGCCGAGAACCTCGATCAGAGAGTAAAAAAGGCGTAAGGTTCACAATGATGTAAAATTAAAATGGGATATACCGGGCTAGGATTCGAGTTACAGGAACAAGGGCCAAACCAACCACCCAAGATTGGAATCGTTGAGCGAAAACACTTGACAACCTCCTAGAAGTAGCTTTTCTTGCCACCAGACCTTTCTCCATCAATTAGGAATCTAATGCCGTCACTAAACACATTCCTTAAATTGTAGCCATTTGTTGAGTGTTTTTTTTGTTGTCTAATCCGCATATATATCACCATTGCCCTTGATCTTCTTGACTGTATATCTCTTAAATGTCGACATATACCCGTGTGATTTAGTTTACGAATATTTTTCAATGCCGAGAACCTCGATCAGAGAGTAAAAAAGGCGTAAGGTTCACAATGATGTAAAATTAAAATGGGATATACCGGGCTAGGATTCGAGTTACAGGAACAAGGGCCAAACCAACCACCCAAGATTGGAATCGTCGAGCGAAAACACTTGACAACCTCCTAGAAGTAGCTTTTCTTGCCACCAGACCTTTCTCCATCAATTAGGAATCTAATGCCGTCACTAAACACATTCCTTAAATTGTAGCCATTTGTTGAGTGTTTTTTTTGTTGTCTAATCCGCATATATATCACCATTGCCCTTGATTTTCTTGACTGTATATCTCTTAAATGTCGACATATACCCGTGTGATTTAGTTTACGAATATTTTTCAATGCCGAGAACCTCGATCAGAGAGTAAAAAAGGCGTAAGGTTCACAATGGTGTAAAATTAAAATGGGATATACCAGGCTAGGATTCGAGTTACAGGAACAAGGGCCAAACCAACCACCCAAGAATGGAATCGTCGAGCGAAAACACTTGACAACCTCCTAGAAGTAGCTTTTCTTGCCACCAGACCTTTCTCCATCAATTAGGAATCTTATGCCGTCACTAAACGCATTCCTTAAATTGTAGCCATTTGTTGAGGTTTTTTTTTTTGTGTCTAATCCGCATATATATCACCATTGCCCTTGATTTTCTTGACTGTATATCTCTTAAATGTCAGCATATACCCGTGTGATTTAGTTTACGAATATTTTTCAATGCCGAGAACCTCGATCAGAGAGTAAAAAAGGCGTAAGGTTCACAATGGTGTAAAATTAAAATGGGATATACCGGGCTAGGATTCGAGTTACAGGAACAAGGGCCAAACCAACCACCCAAGAATAGAATCGTCAAGCGAGAACACTTGACAACCTCCTAGAAGCAGCTTTTCTTACCACCAGACCTTTCTCCATCAATTAGGAAGCTGATGCCGTCACTAAACACATTCCTTAAATTGTAGCCATTTGTTGAGTGTTTTTTTTTTGTGTCTACTCCGCATATATATCACCATTGCCCTTGATTTTCTTGACTGTATATCTCTTAAATGTTGACATATACCCGTGTGATTTAGTTTACGAATATTTTTCAATGCCGAGAACCTCGATCTGAGAGTAAAAAAGGCGTAAGGTTCACAATGGTGTAAAATTAAAATGGGATATACCAGGCTAGGATTCGAGTTCAGGAACAAGGGCCAAACCAACCACCCAAGAATGGAATCGTCGAGCGAAAACACTTGACAACCTCCTAGAAGTAGCTTTTCTTGCCACCAGACCTTTCTCCATCAATTAGTAATCTTATGCCGTCACTAAACACATTCCTTAAATTGTAGCCATTTGTTGAGTGTTTTTTTTTTTTGTGTCTAATTCGCATATATATCACCATTGCCCTTAATTTTCTTGACTGTATATCTCTTAAATGTCAACATATACCCGTGTGATTTAGTTTACGAATATTTTTCAATGCCGAGAACCTCGATCAGAGAGTAAAAAAGGCGTAAGGTTCACAATGGTGTAAAATTAAAATGGGATATACCGGGCTAGGATTCGAGTTACAGGAACAAGGGCCAAACCAACCGCCCAAGAATAGAATCGTCAAGCGAGAAAACTTGACAACCTCCTAGAAGCAGCTTTTCTTACCACCAGACCTTTCTCCATCAATTAGGAAGCTGATGCCGTCACTAAACACATTCCTTAAATTGTAGCCATTTGTTGAGTGTTTTTTTTGGTGTCTAATCCGCATATATATCACCATTGCCCTTGATTTTCTTGCCACCAGACCTTTCTCCATCAATTAGTAATCTTATGCCGTCACTAAACACATTCCTTAAATTGTAGCCATTTGTTGAGTGTTTTTTTTTCTACTCCGCATATATATCACCATTGCCCTTGATTTTCTTGACGGTATATCTCTTAAATGTCAACATATACACGTGTGATTTAGTTTACGAAGATTTTTCAATGCCGAGAACCTCGATCAGAGAGTAAAAAAGGCGTAAGGTTCACAATGGTGTAAAATTAAAATGGGATATACCAGGCTAGGATTCGAGTTCAGGAACAAGGGCCATACCAACCACCCAAGAATGGAATCGTCGAGCGAATACACTTGACAACCTCCTAGAAGTAGCTTTTCTTGCCACCAGACCTTTCTCCATCAATTAGTAATCTATTGTCGTCACTAAACACATTCCTTAAATTGTAGCCATTTGTTGAGTGTTTTTTTTTGGTGTCTAATACGCATATATATCACCATTGCCCTTGATTTTCTTGACTCTATATCTCTTAAATGTCAACATATACCCGTGTGATTTAGTTTACGAATATTTTTCAATGCCGAGAACCTCGATCAGATAGTAGAAAAGGCGTAAGGTTCACAATGGTGTAAACTTAAAATAGGATATACCGGGCTAGGATTCGAGTTACAAGAATAAGGGCCAAACCAACCGCCCAAGAATGGAATCGTCAAGCGAGAACACTTGACATCCTCCTAGAAGCAGCTTTTCTTACCACCAGACCTTTCTCCATCAATTAGGAAGTTGATTCCGTCACTAAACACATTCCTTAAATTGTAGCCATTTGTTGAGTGTTTTTTTTTTGTGTCTAATCCGCATATATCTTATCATCACTGCCCTTGATTTTTTTGACTGTATATCTCTTAAATGTCAACATATACACGTGTGATTTAGTTTACGAAGATTTTTCAATGCCGAGAACCTCGATCAGAGAGTAAAATAGGCGTAAGGTTCACAATGGTGTAAAATTAAAATGGGATATATCGGGCTAGGATTCGAGTTACAGGAACAAGGGCCAAACCAACCACCCAAGAATGGAATCGTCGAGCGAAAATACTTGACAACCTCCTTGAAGCAGCTTTTGTTGCCACTAGACCTTTCTTCATCAATTAGGAATCTGATGCCGTCACAAAACACATTTCTTAAATTGTAGCCATTTGTTGAGTGTTTTTTCTGGTGTCTAATCCGCATATATATCACCACTGCCCTTTATTTTCTTGACCGTATATCTCTTAAATGTCAACATATACACGTGTGATTTAGTTTACGAAGACTTTTCAATGCCGAGAACCTCGACCAGAGAGTAAAAAATGCGTAAGGTTCACAATGGTGTAAAGTTAAAATGGGATATACCGGGCTAGGATTCGAGTTACAGGAACAAGGGCCAAACCAACCACCCGTGTGATTTAGTTTACGAATATTTTTCAATGCCGAGAACCTCGATCAGAGAGTAAAAAAGGCGTAAGGTTCACAATGGTGTAAAATTAAAATGGGATATACCAGGCTAGGATTCGAGTTCAGGAACAAGGGCCAAACCAACCACCCAAGAATGGAATCGTCGAGCGAAAACACTTGACAACCTCCTAGAAGTAGCTTTTCTTGCCACCAGACCTTTCTCCATCAATTAGTAATCTTATGCCGTCACTAAACACATTCCTTAAATTGTAGCCATTTGTTGAGTGTTTTTTTTTTTGTGTCTAATTCGCATATATATCACCATTGCCCTTAATTTTCTTGACTGTATATCTCTTAAATGTCAACATATACCCGTGTGATTTAGTTTACGAATATTTTTCAATGCCGAGAACCTCGATCAGAGAGTAAAAAAGGCGTAAGGTTCACAATGGTGTAAAATTAAAATGGGATATACCGGGCTAGGATTCGAGTTACAGGAACAAGGGCCAAACCAACCGCCCAAGAATAGAATCGTCAAGCGAGAAAACTTGACAACCTCCTAGAAGCAGCTTTTCTTACCACCAGACCTTTCTCCATCAATTAGGAAGCTGATGCCGTCACTAAACACATTCCTTAAATTGTAGCCATTTGTTGAGTGTTTTTTTTGGTGTCTAATCCGCATATATATCACCATTGCCCTTGATTTTCTTGCCACCAGACCTTTCTCCATCAATTAGTAATCTTATGCCGTCACTAAACACATTCCTTAAATTGTAGCCATTTGTTGAGTGTTTTTTTTTTGTGTCTAATTCGCATATATATCACCATTGCCCTTAATTTTCTTGACTGTATATCTCTTAAATGTCAACATATACCCGTGTGATTTAGTTTACGAATATTTTTCAATGCCGAGAACCTCGATCAGAGAGTAAAAAAGGCGTAAGGTTCACAATGGTGTAAAATTAAAATGGGATATACCGGGCTAGGATTCGAGTTATAGGAACAAGGGCCAAACCAACCGCCCAAGAATAGAATCGTCAAGCGAGAAAACTTGACAACCTCCTAGAAGCAGCTTTTCTTACCACCAGACCTTTCTCCATCAATTAGGAAGCTGATGCCGTCACTAAACACATTCCTTAAATTGTAGCCATTTGTTGAGTGTTTTTTTTGGTGTCTAATCCGCATATATATCACCATTGCCCTTGATTTTCTTGCCACCAGACCTTTCTCCATCAATTAGTAATCTTATGCCGTCACTAAACACATTCCTTAAATTGTAGCCATTTGTTGAGTGTTTTTTTTTTCTACTCCGCATATATATCACCATTGCCCTTGATTTTCTTGACGGTATATCTCTTAAATGTCAACATATACACGTGTGATTTAGTTTACGAAGATTTTTCAATGCCGAGAACCTCGATCAGAGAGTAAAAAAGGCGTAAGGTTCACAATGGTGTAAAATTAAAATGGGATATACCAGGCTAGGATTCGAGTTCAGGAACAAGGGCCATACCAACCACCCAAGAATGGAATCGTCGAGCGAATACACTTGACAACCTCCTAGAAGTAGCTTTTCTTGCCACCAGACCTTTCTCCATCAATTAGTAATCTATTGTCGTCACTAAACACATTCCTTAAATTGTAGCCATTTGTTGAGTGTTTTTTTTGGTGTCTAATACGCATATATATCACCATTGCCCTTGATTTTCTTGACTCTATATCTCTTAAATGTCAACATATACCCGTGTGATTTAGTTTACGAATATTTTTCAATGCCGAGAACCTCGATCAGATAGTAGAAAAGGCGTAAGGTTCACAATGGTGTAAACTTAAAATAGGATATACCGGGCTAGGATTCGAGTTACAGGAATAAGGGCCAAACCAACCGCCCAAGAATGGAATCGTCAAGCGAGAACACTTGACATCCTCCTAGAAGCAGCTTTTCTTACCACCAGACCTTTCTCCATCAATTAGGAAGTTGATTCCGTCACTAAACACATTCCTTAAATTGTAGCCATTTGTTGAGTGTTTTTTTTTGTGTCTAATCCGCATATATATCATCACTGCCCTTGATTTTTTTGACTGTATATCTCTTAAATGTCAACATATACACGTGTGATTTAGTTTACGAAGATTTTTCAATGCCGAGAACCTCGATCAGAGAGTAAAATAGGCGTAAGGTTCAAAATGGTGTAAAATTAAAATGGGATATATCGGGCTAGGATTCGAGTTACAGGAACAAGGGCCAAACCAACCACCCAAGAATGGAATCGTCGAGCGAAAATACTTGACAACCTCCTTGAAGCAGCTTTTGTTGCCACTAGACCTTTCTTCATCAATTAGGAATCTGATGCCGTCACAAAACACATTTCTTAAATTGTAGCCATTTGTTGAGTGTTTTTTCTGGTGTCTAATCCGCATATATATCACCACTGCCCTTTATTTTCTTGACCGTATATCTCTTAAATGTCAACATATACACGTGTGATTTAGTTTACGAAGACTTTTCAATGCCGAGAACCTCGACCAGAGAGTAAAAAAGGCGTAAGGTTCACAATGGTGTAAAGTTAAAATGGGATATACCGGGCTAGGATTCGAGTTACAGGAACAAGGGCCAAACCAACCACCCAAGATTGGAATCGTCAAGAGAAAATACTTGACAACCTCCTAGAAGCAGCTTTTCTTGCCACTAGACCTTTCTCCATCAATTAGGAATCTGATGCCGTCACTAAACACATTCCTTAAATTATAGCCATTTGTTGAGTGTTTTTTTTGGTGTCTAATCCGTATATATATCACCACTTCCCTTTATTTTCTTGACTGTATATCTCTTAAATGTCAACATATACACGTGTGATTTAGTTTACGAAGACTTTTCAATGCCGAGAACCTCGACCAGAGAGTAAAAAAGGCGTAAGGTTCACAATAGTGTAAAATTAAAATGGGATATACCTGGCTAGGATTCGAGTTACAGGAACAAGGGCCAAACCAACCACCCAAGAATGGAATCGTCAAGCGAAAATACTTGACAACCTCCTAGAAGCAGCTTTTCTTACCACCAGACCTTTCTCCATCAATTAGGAATCTGATGCCGTCACTAAACACATTCCTTAAATTGTAGCCATTTGTTGAGTGTTTTTTTTTTGTGTCTAATCCGCATATATATATCACCATTGCACTTGATTTTCTTGACTGTATATCTCTTAAATGCCAACATATACACGTGTAATTTAGTTTACGAAGATTTTTCAATGCCGAGAACCTCGATCAGAGAGTAAAAAAGGCGTAAGGTTCACAATGGTGTAAAGTTAAAATGGGATATACCGGGCTAGGATTCGAGTTACAGGAACAAGGGCCAAACCAACCACCCAAGATTGGAATCGTCAAGCGAAAATACTTGACAACCTCCTAGAAGCAGCTTTTCTTTCCACTAGACCTTTCTCTATCAATTAGGAATCTGATGCCGTCACTAAACACATTCCTTAAATTTTAGCCATTTGTTGAGTGTTTTTTTTGGTGTCTAATCCGCATATATATCACCACTGCCCTATATTTTCTTGACTGTATATCTCTTAAATGTCAACATATACACGTGCGATTTAGTTTACGAAGACTTTTAAATGCCGAGAACCTCGACCAGAGAGTATAAAAGGCGTAAGGTTCACAATGGTGTAAAATTAAAATGGGATATACTTGGCTAGGATTCGAGTTACAGGAACAAGGGCCAAACCAACCACCCAAGAATGGAATCGTCAAGCGAAAATACTTGACAACCTCCTAGAAGCAGCTTTTCTTACCACCAGACCTTTCTCCATCAATTAGGAATCTGATGCCGTCACTCAACACATTTCTTAAATTGTAGCCATTTGTTGAGTGTTTTTTTTTTTGGTGTCTAATCCGCATATATATATCGCCATTGCACTTGATTTTCTTGACTGTATATCTCTTAAATGCCAACATATACACGTGTGATTTAGTTTACGAAGATTTTTCAATGCCGAGAACCTCGATCAGAGAGTAAAAAAAGGCGTAAGGTTCACAATGGTGTAAAATTAAAATGGGATATACCGGGCTAGGATTCGAGTTACAGGAACAAGGGCCAAACCAACCACCCAAGATTGGAATCGTCGAGCGAAAACACTTGACAACCTCCTAGAAGTAGCTTTTCTTGCCACCAGACCTTTCTCCATCAATTAGGAATCTAATGCCGTCACTAAACACATTCCTTAAATTGTAGCCATTTGTTGAGTGTTTTTTTTGGTGTCTAATCCGCATATATATCACCATTGCCCTTGATTTTCTTGACTGTATATCTCTTAAATGTCAACATATACCCGTGTGATTTTGTTTACGAATATTTTTCAATGCCGAGAACCTCGATCAGAGAGTAGAAAAGGCGTAAGGTTCACAATGGTGTAAAATTAAAATGGGATATACCGGTCTAGGATTCGAGTTACAGGAACAAGGGCCAAACCAAACACCCAAGAATGGAATCGTCAAGCGAGAACACTTGACAACCTCCTAGAAGCAGCTTTTCCTACCACCAGACCTTTCTCCATCAATTAGGAATTTGATGCCGTCACTAAACACATTCCTTAAATTGTAGCCATTTGTTGAGTGTTTTTTATTTGTGTCTAATCCGCATATATATATCACCATTGCAATTGATTTTCTTGACTGTATATCTCTTAAATGTCAACATATACACGTGTGATTTAGTTTACGAAGATTTTTCAATGCCGAGAACCTCGATCAGAGAGTAAAAAAGGCGTAAGGTTCCCAATGGTGTAAAATTAAAATGGGATATACCGGGCTAGGATTCGAGTTACAGGAACAAGGGCCAAACCAACCACCCAGGAATGGAATCGTCAAGCGAGAACACTTGACAACCTCCTAGAAGCAGCTTTTCTTACCACCAGACCTTTCTCCATCAATTAGGAATTTGATGCCGTCACTAAACACATTCCTTAAATTGTAGCCATTTGTTGAGTGTTTTTTTTTTGTGTCTAATCCGCATATATATATATATATATCACCATTGCACTTGATTTTCTTGACTATATATCTCTTAAATGCCAACATATACATGTGTGATTTAGTTTACGAAGATTTTTCAATGTCGAGAACCTCGATCAGAGAGTAAAAAAGGCGTAAGGTTCACAATGGTGTAAAGTTAAAATGTGATATACCGGGCTAGGATTCGAGTTACCGGAACAAGGGCCAAACCAACCACCCAAGATTGGAATCGTCAAGCGAAAATACTTGACAACCTCCTAGAAGCAGCTTTTCTTGCAACTAGACCTTTCTCCATCAATTAGGAATCTGATGCCGTCACTAAACACATTCCTTAAATTCTAGCCATTTGTTGAGTGTTTTTTTTGGTGTCTAATCCGCATATATATCACCACTGCCCTTTATTTTCTTGACTGTATATCTCTTAAATGTCAACATATACACGTGTGATTTAGTTTACGAAGACTTTTCAATGCCGAGAACCTTGACCAGAGAGTAAAAAAGGCGTAAGGTTCACAATGGTGTAAAATTAAAATGGGATATACCTGGGTAGGATTCGAGTTACAGGAACAAGGGCCAAACCAACCACCCAAGAATGGAATCGTCAAGCGAAAATACTTGACAACCTCCTAGAAGCAGCTTTTCTTACCACCAGACCTTTCTCCATCAATTAGGAATCTGATGCCGTCACTAAACACATTCCTTAAATTGTAGCCATTTGTTGAGTGTTTTTTTTTGGTGTCTAATCCGCATATATATATATCACCATTGCACTTGATTTTCTTGACTGTATATCTCTTAAATGTCAACATATACACGTGTGATTTAGTTTACGAAGATTTTTCAATGCCGAGAACCTCGATCAGAGAATAAAAAAGGTGTAAGGTTCCCAATGGTGTAAAATTAAAATGGGATATACCGGGCTAGGATTCGAGTTACAGGAACAAGGGCCAAACCCACCACCCAAGATTGGAATCGTCGAGCGAAAACACTTGACAACCTCCTAGAAGTAGCTTTTCTTGCCACCAGACATTTCTCCATCAATTAGGAATCTAATGCCGTCACTAAACACATTCCTTAAATTGTAGCCATTTGTTGAGTGGTTTTTTTGGTGTCTAATCTGCATATATATCACCACTGCCCTTTATTTTCTTGACTGTATATCTCTTAAATATCAACATATACCCGTGTGATTTAGTTTACGAATATTTTTCAATGCCGAGAACCTCGATCAGAGAGTAAAAAAGGCGTAAGGTTCACAATGGTGTAAAATTAAAATGGGATATACCGGGTTAGGATTCGAGTTACAGGAACAAGGGCCAAACCAACCACCCAAGAATAGAATCATCAAGCGAGAACACTTGACAACCTCCTAGAAGCAGCTTTTCTTACCACCAAACCGTTCTCCATCAATTAGGAAGCTGATGCCGTCACTAAACACATTCCTTAAATTGTAGCCATTTGTTGAGTGTTTTCTTTTTTTTTGTGTCTACTCCGCATATATATCACCATTGGCCTTGATTTTCTTGACGATATATCTCTTAAATGTCAACATATACACGTGTGATTTAGTTTACGAAGATATTTCAATGCCGAGAACCTCGATCAGAGAGTAAAAAAGGCGTAAGGTTCACAATGGTGTAAAATTAAAATGGGATATACCAGGCTAGGATTCGAGTTACAGGAACAAGGGCCAAACCAACCACCCAAGAATGGAATCATCGAGCGAAAACACTTGACAACCTCCTAGAAGTAGCTTTTCTTGCCACCAGACCTTTCTCCATCAATTAGGAATCTTATGCCGTCACTAAACGCATTCCTTAAATTGTAGCCATTTGTTGAGTGTTTTTTTTTGTGTCTAATCCGCATATATATCACCATTGCCCTTGATTTTCTTGACTGTATATCCCTTAAATGTCAACATATACCCGTATGATTTAGTTTACGAATATTTTTCAATGCCGAGAACCTCGATCAGAGAGTAAAAAAGGCGTAAGGTTCACAATGGTGTAAAATTAAAATGGGATATACCGGGCTAGGATTCGAGTTACAGGAACAAGGGCCAAACCAACCACCCAAGAATAGAATCGTCAAGCGAGAACACTTGACAACCTCCTAGAAGCAGCTTTTCTTACCACCAGACCTTTCTCCATCAATTAGGAAGCTGATGCCGTCACTAAAGACATTCCTTAAATTGTAGCCATTTGTTGAGTGTTTTTTTTTTGAGTCTACTCCGCATATATATCACCATTGCCCTTGATTTTCTTGACTGTATATCTCTTAAATGTCGACATATACCCGTGTGATTTAGTTGACGAATATTTTTCAATGCCGAGAACCTCGATCAGAGAGTAAAAAAGGCGTAAGGTTCACAATGGTGTAAAATTAAAATGGGATATACCAGGCTAGGATTCGAGTTCAGGAACAAGGGCCAAACTAACCACCCAAGAATGGAATCGTCGAGCGAAAACACTTGACAACCTCCTAGAAGTAGCTTTTCTTGCCACCAGACCTTTCTCCATCAATTAGTAATCTTATGCCGTCACTAAACACATTCCTTAAATTCTAGCCATTTGTTGAGTGTTTTTTTTTTTTTGTGTCTAATCCGCATATATATCACCATTGCCCTTGATTTTCTTGACTGTATATCTCTTCAATGTCAACATATACCCGTGTGATTTAGTTTACGAATATTTTTCAATGCCGAGAACCTCGATCAGAGAGTAAAAAAGGCGTAAGGTTCACAATGGTGTAAAATTAAAATGGGATATACCGGGCTAGGATTCGAGTTACAGGAACAAGGGCCAAACCAACCGCCCAAGAATAGAATCGTCAAGCGAGAACACTTGACAACCTCCTAGAAGCAGCTTTTCTTACCACCAGACCTTTCTCCATCAATTAGGAAGCTGATGCCGTCACTAAACACATTCCTTAAATTGTAGCCATTTGTTGAGTGTTTTTTTTTTTTTGAGTCTACTCCGCATATATATCACCATTGCCCTTGATTTTCTTGACGGTATATCTCTTAAATGTCAACATATACACGTGTGATTTAGTTTACGAAGATTTTTCAATGCCGAGAACCTCGATCAGAGAGTAAAAAAGGCGTAAGGTTCACAATGGTGTAAAATTAAAATGGGATATACCAGGCTAGGATTCGAGTTCAGGAACAAGGGCCAAACCAACCACCGAAGAATGGAATCGTCGAGCGAAAACACTTGACAACCTCCTAGAAGTAGCTTTTCTTGCCACCAGACCTTTCTCCATCAATTAGTAATCTAATGCCGTCACTAAACACATTCCTTAAATTGTAGCCATTTGTTGAGTGTTTTTTTTGGTGTCTAATCCGCATATATATCACCATTGCCCTTGATTTTCTTGACTGTATATCTCTTAAATATCAACATATACCCGTGTGATTTAGTTTACGAATATTTTTCAATGCCGAGAACCTCGATCAGAGAGTAGAAAAGGCGTAAGGTTCACAATGGTGTAAAATTAAAATGGGATATACCGGGCTAGGATTCGAGTTACAGGAATAAGGGCCAAACCAACCGCCCAAGAATGGAATCGTCAAGCGAGAACACTTGACAACCTCCTAGAAGCAGCTTTTCTTACCACCAGACCTTTCTCCATCAATTAGGAAGCTGATTCCGTCACTAAACACATTCCTTAAATTGTAGCCATTTGTTGAGTGTTTTTTTTTGTGTCTAATCCGCATATATATCATCATTGCCCTTGATTTTCTTGACTGTATATCTCTTAAATGTCAACATATACACGTGTGATTTAGTTTACAAAGATTTTTCAATGCCGAGAACCTCGATCAGAGAGTAAAATAGGCGTAAGGTTCACAATGGTGTAAAATTAAAATGGGATATATCGGGCTAGGATTCGAGTTACAGGAACAAGGGCCAAACCAACCACCCAAGAATGGAATCGTCGAGCGAAAATACTTGACAACCTCCTTGAAGCAGCTTTTGTTGCCACTAGACCTTTCTTCATCAATTAGGAATCTGATGGCGTCACTAAACACAATTCTTAAATTGTAGCCATTTGTTGAGTGTTTTTTTTGGTGTCTAATCCGCATATATATCACCACTGCCCTTTATTTTCTTGACCGTATATCTCTTAAATGTCAACATATACACGTGTGATTTAGTTTACGAAGACTTTTCAATGCCGAGAACCTCGACCAGAGAGTAAAAAAGGCGTAAGGTTCACAATGGTGTAAAGTTAAAATGGGACATACCGGGCTAGGATTCGAGTTACAGGAACAAGGGCCAAACCAACCACCCAAGATTGGAATCGTCAAGCAAAAGTACTTAACAACCTCCTAGAAGCAGCTTTTCTTGCCACTAGACCTTTCTCCATCAATTAGGAATCTGATGCCGTCACTAAACACATTCCTTAAATTATAGCCATTTGTTGAGTGTTTTTTTTTTGTGTCTAATCCGCATATATATCACCACTTCCCTTTATTTTCTTGACTGTATATCTCTTAAATGTCAACATATACACGTGTGATTTAGTTTACGAAGACTTTTCAATGCCGAGAACCTCGACCAGAGAGTAAAAAAGGCATAAGGTTCACAATGGTGTAAAATTAAAATGGGATATACCTGGCTAGGATTCGAGTTACAGGAACAAGGGCCAAACCAACCACCCAAGAATGGAATCGTCAAGCGAAAATACTTGACAACCTCCTAGAAGCAGCTTTTCTTACCACCAGACCTTTCTCCATCAATTATTCTCCATCAATTAGGAATCTGATGCCGTCACTAAACACATTCCTTAAATTGTAGCCATTTGTTGAGTGTTTTTTTTTTGTGTCTAATCCGCATATATATATCAGCATTGCACTTGATTTTCTTGACTGTATATCTCTTAAATGCCAACATATACACGTGTGATTTAGTTTACGAAGATTTTTCAATGCCGAGAACCTCGATCAGAGAGTAAAAAAGGCGTAAGCTTCACAATGGTGTAAAGTTAAAATGGGATATACCGGGCTAGGATTCGAGTTACAGGAACAAGGGCCAAACCAACCACCCAAGATTGGAATCGTCAAGCGAGAACACTTGACAACCTCCTAGAAGCAGCTTTTCTTACCACCAGACCTTTCTCCATCAATTAGGAAGCTGATTCCGTCACTAAACACATTCCTTTAATTGTAGCCATTTGTTGAGTTTTTTTTTTGTGTCTAATCCGCATATATATCATCATTGCCCTTGATTTTCTTGACTGTATATCTTTTAAATGTCAACATATACACGTGTGATTTAGTTTACGAAGATTTTTCAATGCCGAGAACCTCGATCAGAGAGTAAAACAGGCGTAAGGTTCACAATGGTGTAAAATTAAAATGGGATATATCGGGCTAGGATTCGAGTTACAGGAACAAGGGCCAAACCAACCACCCAAGAATGGAATCGTCGAGCGAAAATACTTGACAACCTCCTTGAAGCAGCTTTTGTTGCCACTAGACCTTTCTTCATCAATTAGGAATCTGATGCCGTCACTAAACACATTTCTTAAATTGTAGCCATTTGTTGAGTGTTTTTTTTGGTGTCTAATCCGCATATATATCACCACTGCCCTTTATTTTCTAGACCGTATATCTCTTAAATGTCAACATATACACGTGTGATTTAGTTTACGAAGACTTTTCAATGCCGAGAACCTCGACCAGAGAGTAAAAAAGGCGTAAGGTTCACAATGGTGTAAAGTTAAAATGGGACATACCGGGCTAGGATTCGAGTTACAGGAACAAGGGCCAAACCAACCACCCAAGATTGGAATCGTCAAGCGAAAGTACTTGACAACCTCCTAGAAGCAGCTTTTCTTGCCACTAGACCTTTCTCCATCAATTAGGAATCTGATGCCGTCACTAAACACATTCCTTAAATTATAGCCATTTGTTGAGTGTTTTTTTTGGTGTCTAATCCGCATATATATCACCACTTCCCTTTATTTTCTTGACTGTATATCTCTTAAATGTCAACATATACACGTGTGATTTAGTTTACGAAGACTTTTCAATGCCGAGAACCTCGACCAGAGAGTAAAAAAGGCATAAGGTTCACAATGGTGTAAAATTAAAATGGGATATACCTGGCTAGGATTCGAGTTACAGGAACAAGGGCCAAACCAACAACCCAAGAATGGAATCGTCAAGCGAAAATACTTGACAACCTGCTAGAAGCAGCTTTTCTTACCACCAGACCTTTCTCCATCAATTATTCTCCATCAATTAGGAATCTGATGCCGTCACTAAACACATTCCTTAAATTGTAGCCATTTGTTGAGTGTTTTTTTTTTGTGTCTAATCCGCATATATATATCAGCATTGCACTTGATTTTCTTGACTGTATATCTCTTAAATGCCAACATATACACGTGTGATTTAGTTTACGAAGATTTTTCAATGCCGAGAACCTCGATCAGAGAGTAAAAAAGGCGTAAGCTTCACAATGGTGTAAAGTTAAAATGGGATATACCGGGCTAGGATTCGAGTTACAGGAACAAGGGCCAAACCAACCACCCAAGATTGGAATCGTCAAGCGAGAACACTTGACAACCTCCTAGAAGCAGCTTTTCTTACCACCAGACCTTTCTCCATCAATTAGGAAGCTGATTCCGTCACTAAACACATTCCTTAAATTGTAGCCATTTGTTGAGTTTTTTTTTTGTGTCTAATCCGCATATATATCATCATTGCCCTTGATTTTCTTGACTGTATATCTTTTAAATGTCAACATATACACGTGTGATTTAGTTTACGAAGATTTTTCAATGCCGAGAACCTCGATCAGAGAGTAAAACAGGCGTAAGGTTCACAATGGTGTAAAATTAAAATGGGATATATCGGGCTAGGATTCGAGTTACAGGAACAAGGGCCAAACCAACCACCCAAGAATGGAATCGTCGAGCGAAAATACTTGACAACCTCCTTGAAGCAGCTTTTGTTGCCACTAGACCTTTCTTCATCAATTAGGAATCTGATGCCGTCACTAAACACATTTCTTAAATTGTAGCCATTTGTTGAGTGTTTTTTTTGGTGTCTAATCCGCATATATATCACCACTGCCCTTTATTTTCTTGACCGTATATCTCTTAAATGTCAACATATACACGTGTGATTTAGTTTACGAAGTCTTTTCAATGCCGAGAACCTCGACCAGAGAGTAAAAAAGGCGTAAGGTTCACAATGGTGTAAAGTTAAAATGGGATATACCGGGCTAGGATTCGAGTTACAGGAACAAGGGCCAAACCAACCACCCAAGATTGGAATCGTCAAGCGAAAATACTTGACAACCTCCTAGAAGCAGCTTTTCTTGCCACTAGACCTTTCTCCATCAATTAGGAATCTGATGCCGTCACTAAACACATTCCTTAAATTATAGCCATTTGTTGAGTGTTTTTTTTGGTGTCTAATCCGCATATATATCACCACTTCCCTTTATTTTCTTGACTGTATATCTCTTAAATGTCAACATATACACGTGTGATTTAGTTTACGAAGACTTTTCAATGCCGAGAACCTCGACCAGAGAGTAAAAAAGGCGTAAGGTTCACAATGGTGTAGAATTAAAATGGGATATACTTGGCTAGGATTTGAGTTACAGGAACAAGGGCCAAACCAACCACCCAAGAATGGAATCGTCAAGCGAAAATACTTGACAACCTCCTAGAAGCAGCTTTTCTTACCACCAGACCTTTCTCCATCAATTTGGAATCTGATGCCGTCACTCAACACATTTCTTAAATTGTAGCCATTTGTTGAGTGTTTTTTTTTTGTGTCTAATCCGCATATATATATATATATCATCATTGCACTTGATTTTCTTGACTGTATATCTCTTAAATGCCAACATATACACGTGTGATTTAGTTTACGAAGATTTTTCAATGCCGAGAACTTCGATGAGAGAGTAAAAAAGGCGTAAGGTTCACAATGGTGTAAAATTAAAATGGGATATACCGGGCTAGGATTCGAGTTACAGGAACAAGGGCCAAACCAACCACCCAAGATTGGAATCGTCGAGCGAAAACACTTGACAACCTCCTAGAAGTAGCTTTTCTTGCCACCAGACCTTTCTCCATCAATTAGAAATCTAATGCCGTCACTAAACACATTCCTTAAATTGTAGCCATTTGTTGAGTGTTTTTTTTGGTGTCTAATCCGCATATATATCACCATTGCCCTTGATTTTCTTGACTGTATATCTCTTA
This sequence comes from Helianthus tuberosus, assembly GCA_030545235.1. Lineage (NCBI taxonomy): Eukaryota > Viridiplantae > Streptophyta > Magnoliopsida > Asterales > Asteraceae > Helianthus > Helianthus tuberosus. The sequence goes on along the minus strand of JARYGA010016686.1, from coordinate 3,891 downwards.
AATGTCAACATATACCCGTGTGATTTTGTTTACGAATATTTTTCAATGCCGAGAACCTCGATCAGAGAGTAGAAAAGGCGTAAGGTTCACAATGGTGTAAAATTAAAATGGGATATACCGGTCTAGGATTCGAGTTACAGGAACAAGGGCCAAACCAAACACCCAAGAATGGAATCGTCAAGCGATAACACTTGACAACCTCCTAGAAGCAGCTTTTCCTACCACCAGACCTTTCTCCATCAATTAGGAATTTGATGCCGTCACTAAACACATTCCTTAAATTGTAGCCATTTGTTGAGTGTTTTTTTTGTGTCTAATCCGCATATATATATCACCATTGCACTTGATTTTCTTGACTGTATATCTCTTAAATGCCAACATATACACGTGTGATTTAGTTTACGAAGATTTTTCAATGTCGAGAACCTCGATCAGAGAGTAAAAAAGGCGTAAGGTTCACAATGGTGTAAAGTTAAAATGTAATATACCGGGCTAGGATTCGAGTTACCGGAAGAAGGGCCAAACCAACCACCCAAGATTGGAATCGTCAAGCGAAAATACTTGACAACCTCCTAGAAGCAGCCTTTCTTGCAACTAGACCTTTCTCCATCAATTAGGAATCTGATGCCGTCACTAAACACATTCCTTAAATTATAGCCATTTGTTGAGTGTTTTTTTTGGTGTCTAATCCGCATATATATCACCACTGCCCTTTATTTTCTTGACTGTATATCTCTTAAATGTCAACATATACCCGTGTGATTTAGTTTACGAATATTTTTCAATGCCGAGAACCTCGATCAGAGAGTAAAAAAGGCGTAAGGTTCCCAATGGTGTAAAATTAAAATGGGATATACCGGGCTAGGATTCGAGTTACAGGAACAAGGGCCAAACCAACCACCCAAGATTGGAATCGTCGAGCGAAAACACTTGACAACCTCCTAGAAGTAGCTTTTCTTGCCACCAGACCTTTCTCCATCAACTAGGAATCTAATGCCGTCACTAAACACATTCCTTAAATTGTAGACATTTGTTGAGTGGTTTTTTTGGTGTCTAATCCGCATATATATCACAACTGCCCTTTATTTTCTTGACTGTATATCTCTTAAATGTCAACATATACCCGTGTGATTTAGTTTACGAATATTTTTCAATGCCGAGAACCTCGATCAGAGAGTAAAAAAGGCGTAAGGTTCACAATGGTGTAAAATTAAAATGGGATATACCGGGCTAGGATTCGACTTACAGGAACAAGGGCCAAACCAACCACCCAAGAATAGAATCGTCAAGCGAGAACACTTGACAACCTCCTAGAAGCAGCTTTTTCTTACCACCAGACCTTTCTCCATCAATTAGGAAGCTGATGCCGTCACTAAACACATTCCTTAAATTGTAGCCATTTGTTGAGTGTTTTTTTTTGTGTCTACTCTGCATATATATCACCATTGGCCTTGATTTTCTTGACGATATATCTCTTAAATGTCAACATATACACGTGTGATTTAGTTTACGAAGATATTTCAATGCCGAGAACCTCGATCAGAGAGTAAAAAAGGCGTAAGGTTCACAATTGTGTAAAATTAAAATGGGATATACCGGGCTAGGATTCGAGTTACAGGAACAAGGGCCAAACCAACCACCCAAGAATGGAATCGTCGAGCGAAAATACTTGACAACCTCCTAGAAGCAGCTTTTCTTGCCACTAGAGCTTTCTCCATCAATTAGCAATCTGATGCCGTCACTAAACACATTCCTTAAATTGTAGCCATTTGTTGAGTGTTTTTTTTTGGTGTCTAATCCGCATATATAAAACCATTGCCCTTGATTTTCTTGACGGTATATCTCTTAAATGTCAACATATACAGGTGTGATTTAGTTTACGAAGATTTTTCAATGCCGAGAACCTCGATCAGAGAGTAAAAAAGGCGTAAGGTTCACAATGGTGTAAAATTAAAATGGGATATACCGGGATAGGATTCGAGTTACAGGAACAAGGGCCAAACCAACCACACAAGAATGGAATCGTCGAGCGAAAATACTTGACAACCTCCTAGAAGCAGCTTTTCTTGCCACTAGAGCTTTCTCCATCAATTAGGAATCTGATGCCGTCACTAAACACATTCCTTAAATTGTAGCCATTTGTTGAGTGTTTTTTTTGGTGTCTAATCCGTATATATATCACCACTGCTCATTATTTTCTTGACTGTATATCTCTTAAATGTCAACATATACACGTGTGATTTAGTTTACGAAGACTTTTCAATGCCGATAACCTTGACCAGAGAGTAAAAAAGGCGTAAGGTTCACAATGGTGTAAAATTAAAATGGGATATACCTGGCTAGGATTCGAGTTACAGGAACAAGGGCCAAACCAACCACCCAAGAATGGAATCGTCAAGCGAAAATACTTGACAACCTTCTAGAAGCAGCTTTTCTTACCACCAGACCTTTCTCCATCAATTAAGAATCTGATGCAGCCACTAAACACATTCCTTAAATTGTAGCCATTTGTTGATTGTTTTTTTTTTGGTGTCTAATCCACATATATATCACCATTGCCCTTTATTTTCTTGACTGTATATCTCTTAAATGTCAACATATACACGTTTGATTTACTTTACGAAGACTTTTCAATGCCGAGAACCTCGACCAGAGAGTAAAAAAGGCGTAAGGTTCACAATGGTGTAAAATTAAAATGGGATATACCTGGCTAGGATTTGAGTTACAGGAACAAGGGCCAAACCAACCACCCAAGAATGGAATCGTCGAGCGAAAACACTTGACAACCTCCTAGAAGTAGCTTTTCTTGCCACCAGACCTTTCTCCATCAATTAGGATTCTAATGCCGTCGCTAAACACATTCCTTAAATTGTAGCCATTTGTTGAGTGTTTTTTTTGGTGTCTAATCCGCATATATATCACCATTTCCCTTGATTTTCTTGACTGTATATCTCTTAAATGTCAACATATACCCGTGTGATTTAGTTTACGAATATTTTTCAATGCCGAGAACCTCGATCAGAGAGTAAAAAAGGCGTAAGGTTCACAATGGTTTAAAATTAAAATGGGATATACCGGGCTAGGATTCGTGTTACAGGAACAAGGGCCAAACCAACCACCCAAGAATAGAATCGTCAAGCGAGAACACTTGACAACCTCCTAGAAGCAGCTTTTCTTACCACCAGACCTTTCTCCATCAATTAGGAAGCTGATGCCGTCACTAAACACATTCCTTAAATTGTAGCCATTTGTTGAGTGTTTTTTTTTTGTGTCTACTCTGCATATATATCACCATTGGCCTTGATTTTCTTGACGATATATCTCTTAAATGTCAACATATACACGTGTGATTTAGTTTACGAAGATATTTCAATGCCGAGAACCTCGATCAGAGAGTAAAAAAGGCGTAAGGTTCACAATGGTGTAAAATTAAAATGGGATATACCGGGCTAGGATTCGAGTTACAGGAACAAGGGCCAAACCAACCACCCAAGAATGGAATCGTCAAGCGAGAACACTTGACAACCTCCTAGAAGCAGCTTTTCTTACCACCAGACCTTTCTCCATCAATTAGGAATCTAATGCCGTCACTAAAAACATTCCTTAAATTGTAGCCATTTGTTGAGTGTTTTTTTGGTGTCTAATCCGTATATATATCACCACTGCCCATTATTTTCTTGACTGTATATCTCTTAAATGTCAACATATACACGTGTGATTTAGTTTACGAAGATTTTTCAATGTCGAGAACCTCGATCAGAGAGTAAAAAAGGCGTAAGGTTCACAATGGTGTAAAATTAAAATGGGATATACCGGGCTAGGATTCGAGTTACAGGAACAAGGGCCAAACCAACCACACAAGAATGGGATCGTCGAGCGAAAATACTTGAC
>JARYGA010016685.1:0-35857 GCA_030545235.1 Helianthus tuberosus | reverse complement strand
TTAAACCCAAAGGACGGATTGCTTCTGCGGATAACCAACGTTATGCTAAGGATACCAGAACTTTCAAAACTTGAACTCACGTGAGAGATGGATAAAGGATACATGATCCTTATCCTTATATGAGAAAATAAAGAAATGAAATAATTCAAGTTAGGATATTACCTAAGTAAGGATCATCGATACTTTGAGGATCCTTTAAGGATACCCCTGTCCTGAGGATCATCTGTGCCATAAGGATCCTGCTCACATAAAATATTTCTTCAAGTGGACAACATTCCAAGCTCTTGGTAGCAAATCACCTTCCATGGTTAGCAATCTATATGCCCCCTTTCCTGCTTCAGCTTCAATCAAATAAGGGCCTTCCCATTTTGGAGCCAATTTTCCATCAGCAGGATTGGTGGTATTTTGGAATGCTTTTCTTAATACCATATCTCCAACTTGAAACCTCCTGATCCTAACATTTTTGTTGTAAGCACCAGCCATTCTTTGTTGATAACTGGCCATCCTTATCCTAGCCATATCCCTAATTTCTTCAATAGTATCCAGGTCTTGAGCCAAGTTCTCATCATTCTTCTCAGGATCACGGGTACTTGTTCTTGCAGTTGGAACCACCATTTCTGTCGGGATCACTGATTCTGCCCCAAACACCAAAGAGAATGGTGTTTGACCAGTAGCATTCTTGGGGGTTGTCCTATCAGCCCAAAGCACATAGGGTAGTTCTTCTGCCCATTTCCCTTTCTTGGATCCAAGCTTCTTCTTCAAATTGTTGATGATGATCTTGTTGGACGATTCTGCCTGACCATTAGCTTGTGGGTGGACTGGTGTTGATGTTATCATCTTAATCCCCCAGCTGTCACAAAAGTTAGTGGTTCTGCCCCCAATAAATTGGGAACCATTATCACATATAATTCAGAAGGAATTCCAAATCTAGTGATAATATTTCTTTTAATGAAGGATATGACTTCCTTTTCTCTGACTTGGGCAAAAGCTTCAGCTTCTATCCACTTGGAGAAGTAATCAGTCATAGCTAGCATGAATACTTTTCCACCAGGTGCCTTAGGGAGCTTTCCAACTATATCCATACCCCATCTCATAAATGGCCAAGAGGAGGATATAGGATGCAATAATTCAGCTGGTTGATGAAGGATATTGCTGTGTCTCGGACAAGGATCACATCTTCTAGCATACTCCACAGCATCTCTCTTCATGGTTGGCCAATAGTATACTGTTCTCAGGATCCTTGAGAATAATGCCATGCCCCCAGTGTGGTTTCCACAATCTCCTTCATGGAAGTCTTTTAAAACTTCTTGGATTTCCGGATCCTCAATCGTTAGGATCTGGGCTCTCATGATAGTGTTTGTTTGTTTAAAATGAATGATCAACGAATATGAAAACATGTTAAGTGCAGCGGAAATGAAAACAAACTTAGTAAACACAATCAAAGGAGAAAAATAGTTTGATAAACAATTGCTTCTCATAGAGTCGAATGATTTACAAATCAAAGCAAAAGATTACAGATAAGCTTACAAACTATACTCCCCCTCAGCCTGATACCCCAAGGTTGGTTGCACACAAGATGAAAGGATTAGACATGAGGAGAAGAACCCACTCAGTCAATCAAATGTAACAGTACAGGGTACTGTTACATTTATAGGCAAACCAAACCACTGAGGAATCTCAGCTGACGTCACCATGAAAGCGACGTCTAACAGCCTAACAACCTGTATCTACTGACCTTACACAACTACTGATGTCCTAACAACTGATTATAAATACAATACAAAACATGAGAAAACAACTGCTTCACGTTCCACTGTTGTAGCCTAAGCACTGATGCTCAACAACAACATCAGTGCTTTCTTCAAAGGTGATCAGTCCTTGAATGAGCAGTGTTTGTGTCTTCAGCAGCACTTGAGAGACAGCAGTAGATAGAGCGACAGAGTTTGTCTTCAGCAGTCTTTAGGATCATATCAGCAGTTGAAAGGGCACAGCAGTTGATTATGAGCAGCAGTTAGAGACCATCAGATGTTATAACTCACTTTCAAGGGGAGAGTAAAGTATAAACTACTGTTTATTGTGAATCCTCTGTTGTGACCTGGTTTTGGCTTTACATTATCTGTTCCTTTGTTAGGGTTCAATCCCAACAATCTCCCCCTAGAACAGATAATGCCAAAACCTTTCATTATTCAGGACCTTTATTACTCATCAAGAGTGCCTTAGCTTGTTCTTTGAATTCAGCTTCAAATTCCTTTGCACTCTGGTCATCCTCATCCCTGCACAGTGAAAGCCCAATGAGATCCTGCAAATCTTGAACACTAAGGCCTAGTGCTTCTTTCCTTGATATGTGCTTCACATCGCCATTGGCTCTGACCAAGGTCAATACGTGAGTCTTTTGATCAGACATCCACTTTAGTATTTTTAAGCCAAGTGGGTTTCTTGGGAGAGACTTATTTGAAGATGAGTTGAGGGATAATGGCCTTGAAAACAACTGCAGACTTTCAGACATTCTTTTGAAAGCTTCTTCAAAGACTTTGTCAGCTGCAGCTATATCTTCTGAAGTTTCTTGTTCAATAAGTTCTTGTCGTTCAGCTTCTGTCTTGTCTTCAGCAGTGTTTGGAGTCGCAGGTTTGTTTAACGCCTTAAAAAGGCTTTGAAGCTTTGTTGAGGTTTCTTCTTTTAGACCCATTTTTGTGATGGTATCTTTGAAGTACTCTGCTTCCTTTTCTCTTACCTCTTCTTCAGTCAACTGTTCTCCCTCATCTTGATTTGTTGCAAAAGTAGACCGGAACAGTGTGTCGAGGTTTCCCATCTTCTGTTCAAGCTTCATCATTTGTTCTTGCTTTTTAGAAGTGCCTGAAACAGTTGTCTTTCTTTTCTTCAGCCTTTTGTAGGCTTCATCAGTCTGCTGTCTTGACCACTTTGATATGGCTTCAGCAGAGTCTATTCTTGCATCCACCAGCTCCTCTTTCTTTCTTTTATACTCAGCAGTGAAATCAGCAATGAGCTTTTTGAATTTGTTCCAGTTTGGAGGATTTTTCTTCTTTGTGGAATCATTCTTGATTCTGTCAATCCTCTCAGCCTCATGCTTTAGAGCGATTATTGGCCATTCTTCAAACTGTTTTTCTTCAGCAGGATAGAATTTTTCTTTCATAATGTAGGCGAGATATTGTTTTCTTAGCTTTTTGCGTTGTTCAGCCTTTTCTTTGATTAGTTCCTGTGCGAAATCTTCCATCTGCTTTACTTTTGTGAAGTAGAACTCCAGTCTTTCAGCTGTGCCATCTTCGCTTAACTTATCTTTTTCACTATCAAATTTAGCTCTTGCTTTAGCCTGTCTTGCCTTGAGTTTGAGGTAATCATCCATATCCTCTGGTGGCATGTAGCCTATGAGTGAGGAGAATCTCCTTTTCGAAGGATCTTCTTCTATATAGAATTGCCTCATTTCATTTTTGATAGCTTCAAGTTCCAGTGGATATTTTGCAGCATTAGGATCATGTGTACCCTCATCGACAGAGATTGGCTTTCTTATTCTTTTGAAGAGCTTTGGCTGTGAAGTAGAAGAGGTGAGAGCAGTGGTGGATGACTGACTAACAGCTGTTGAGACAACTGGTGTCTCAACATCTGCTGTCATTACAACTGCTGATATGTCAGCAATTGTCTTCTGCTTTTGAGCAGGGGATGGACGTGGTGATGTTGGTGGTGATGGTGGTGAATCATCATCTGATATGAGATTTCTTCTCCTTTTTAATGAAGAAGAAACAGATGATGTTTTGGGTGGATCAGTGGTGGTAGAATTGATAACAGTGGTTTGTGGCAGTGATTGACTGACAGTGGTTGAAACAACTTGTGTTTCAATCACTGTTGTCATTACAACAGATGTTGTAACATCTGTTGTCTTCTGTTTTATGACAGGAGGCAGTGGTGATGGTATGATTGTAGATGATGATGGTGGAGTAGTAGTTGTAGTGGTGTGTGGTAGAGTGGTGTGTGTTGGGGGTGTGAGTGTTGATGATATGGCAGCTGTTTGGCTATTGACAGCAGTTTTTGAAACTGCTGCTGCAGCAGTTTTTGTAACTGCTGTTGTATCAGCTGTTTGACTAACAGGTTTTGAGACCTGTTTTTCTTTTTCTTTTTCTTTTTCAGGTTCAATATGAATGCCATGTTCAATTCCCTTTTTCTTCATTTGCTTCAATATCTCCCCCTTTTTGGCATTATCTGCAAGGGGGTCATCAAAGAATAGTAAAGTTGAAGGAGTCTTGCCAGTGGCAATTTGGATACTTGCCTTAATAGCCTTGATATCTGCTTGAGTATCCTTGAACCTTGATTCAACCATGTTGGTCAGCATTTGTACTTGAATGGCATGCTTTTTGTCAGCCATAAGTTGCTGTGCTTCAAGCATGGGTTGAAAAATATTCCAAAGCTCATTTGCAGCAGTTGCTTGTTGTGGAGCAGATGCTTGAGCAGGAACAGCAGAGGATTGTGATTTCTGAGCTTTTAAAATCTCTTGCACCATCTCCTTTATTTCAGAAACTGATTCTTCAAGTTTTTCCACTCTGCCCGTCAATTCCCGATATCTTGAATCATCACCCATTTTACTGGGATCATCTGAATCCCCACCTATGGTGGTTATATCCATGTGTGACTTAGGAACAGAGTCCCAAAAATCATCCATTGATGCCCCTTGTTCTTGGTACTGGGGACTTCTTTCTTCAGCACTTGATAAACCTTTGATGGTGCCAGTGGTTAGATCCAACTCACTGGTGGTTATCGAAGTTGCCATGGAAGAAATTGCCTTCAAGGGAGTCTGATTTATGAAACAACTGGCCAAATGTAGATCTGTTGATCCAACATTTGTAGTTGCTGCTCCACTTGAACTACTGACAAGAGTTACTTGTAACTCCTGCAGTGTAACCTCCTCAACTGTTGCTGGGATAGCAGAGATATAAACATCAGACCCAGTCACTTGTGGATGTATACTCTCAGTGATAGGTGACAGAGAGGAACTGGTTTGTGTCTGTGCAATAGCAGCTGCATGCAACAGAGGTATCATGGATTGTGGCATCATTATTGGTGAGGGGATGGGGGTTGAAAGAGACATGTCCTTGGGATCAGGACTGAGGAAGATGGATCCGAGTGGATTCAGAGCTTCATATTGTGGTGTCCCTGTGCTTACAACCTGATCCTTTTGTGAGGATGCAGGAGAAGTTTCGGTTATGGGTTGAGATCTTTCTTCCAACTGCTGTGAGGAAGTAGCAGCAGTGGTTTGTGGTGACTTTTGTGTTGTCACAGGCATTTCCTCTGGGATCTCATCTTCCAGAGTTGCCTTTGTTTTGGGTTTGGTGGGTTTTCTGGATGTTTTCTTTTTGGTCTTTTTAGTGGTGGCAGGTGTGGGTTTCAAAGCAGTGGGAGTGCTGCTATGATCACCTGGAGCAGTGGGCTCAGCAGCTGATACCTGAGGAGCAGTTGTAACCGCTAAAGTCTGCTCAGATACCCCTGCTTTTGTTTTTATTGGTGCCATCATCCTTGAAAATGTTTCTTTTGTTATGCTTTTTATTTGGCAATGAACACCTTGTTTGAGCAAATTTACATTTTTCTTTTCAAATTTTTGTTCAAAATAATAACTCAAAAATCTTGGAAAAAGTAAAAATGCTTTACTTTCAACGTTTTTCACCATGTCATTGAAAATCTCCTGGGAGTAGTTATAGTCTTTATTATTCAAAATAGCGTAACCCAGGCTTTGAATTTTCAATGGTATTTCGTTGAAAGATGTTGTTTTATTTGAAACACACATCAAGAGTGTGTGAAATAAAAACCTGGGTGCAGATGGAAAATAACCCTTTTGTAGGGTATCTACCTTTGGTTCTTCTGCATAACCCCTTTTCACGAAATCAGTTTTCATCTCGACTTTTTCAAAAGAGAGTTTACCTTCCTGATCGTTGAGATTAAAGACTTCGGAGATCGACTGTGGGGTTATTTGAACTGCTTTACCCTGTATCGAGGAGTTTATGGCTATGACTTTTCCGTCTTGTTTTTCAAGCGACGCCTTTTTCCAAAACTCTCTCTGGGTTTGCAGATATATGGGAGCATTCACCGTCAACAAAGTTTTGTACTTTGATCCAGTTATTGCATCAATGATGGTGTCAAAGGTGTGATTATCAGTAGGTTTTGTGAGTAAACCCAGATAATTGTGAGATTGTTTGAATGGTATTTCGATGGGTTCTTCGGTCGTTTGAGCGACCTCTTTGGTAGGCGATGGTGATTTAGGTTTTGATTTTGATTTTGTCATTTTTTGCGGAGAAGAACGAAGGAGGATTTTGGAGATTTTTGAGAGGAAGGGTTGGAAACTGCTATGAGAAGAGAATTTTTGGAATTCAATTCGACAGTGTAAAACCCTGTTTGGGGGTTTAGGGCAGGGTTTTATTTAAAATATGATCGCTGATGTGGCAGCGGTTATTTCGATCTGAGGGATAAAAACTGACCACGTGTCAAACACTGATGAGACGGATGAAGTATGGAGAACAGTTGTTTTAAGAGCCACTGACGTATCAAGCATCAGTGATTACAACGGTAAAAATTTTGGGCAGTGGATGATTTTTACTATCAGTAGATAGCATATCAATGGATAAGACACTGATTTTGAGCATCAGTGCTTACAAGAAAATGAGGGATCAGTGGTTAACTTTCAGCAGTGGACAGTGTTTAGAGATCAGATGTTGGAACAAATCAGTGGTTAGGGTAAATGGTGCAAATCTGAAGAACAGGTATTTCAGCAATAGTTTTAAGAATTTTCATTCAAGGTTTTGCCACATGTCAATTTTGAAAGACAGTGGTTTAGTACCCCAGATGATGAAAACTTTTTACTAAGGCAACTCATTTTCGTTTAATATTCAATTAAAACATGAGTACCCTAGTAATTCAAGCACAGTTTGCAATCAATATATGATGAAAATTTAGGAGCAAGCCTGAGTATGACATGATCATGACATATGTACCATTTCCTTTTGACCCATTTATGAGGACACAGATACCACCAAAAATAAGGTATCATATCCTGACAGGAGCTGGAACTATTGCCAACAAAAACAAGCAAGAGTTCCAAATATATTATTCCAAAAAAAATGAATAATATACCCTGGTTATTTGAGAAAATCCTTTGAAAAAAAATGGTTAAAGAATTTTCTGAGAACAGTATCAAAAAGGATCTGGTTTATATTCAATAGAAAACATAATCATATCATTCTCAAGTTTTATGAAAATGGTCAGTGATTTGTCAGCAGTGGTAGAATATTTTGACAACATTTTGACCACTGTTTGGTGCCATTTTCTTTGTCAGCTGATTGCAAATATGAGGACACATGGACACATAAATTTTGAAGATCCTGTTGTAGATCTAATTTCTATGTGATGATTTTTTTTAAAAAAATTGTCTAGTCCTTTTTAGAGTTCATTCACTGGAGCCAAAACCTTTTCCTGAACAGATGAATGCACATGGTTGCTTAATGACCATTATTACCCTAAACTTTGACTCTTAAGTGTTTTAAGTTTATTCCCTTTTCTTCTGAGTTCAAAAGTATTGAGATAAACACACTTCAGAGTTTTTGTGAATATTAGTCCAAAATCATTTTGCAGTAATGTTTTGAGAGACTTGGTCAGGTTTTCACAAGTTTTTCACCCAATCTCACATTACATATGATACGGACTATATTGACCCCTGTTTTCTTAATGTATTTGAACATAGTTGTTTTTTTCCTTTTTAGGAACTCAACCTGTTTTCAACACATAAGATCTAAATAATTAAAGTTTTAATTTCCCTCTTTTTTGTGTTAACAAAACAACAATGTTTTTATGAACATAGGTTTTGTTAATCTGAGGTTCATACTTTAGTATTTAATGAAAACATCACAAATATCAAAACAACAGTTGAAATCAATATTGAAAATTATAGATCAATCCCATAATTTAACAGATATGTTTTCAGATCTGAAAGCTATAAGTGACTTTTGCATGATATCACCTGTTGTGTGAAATTTGTGTGTTTTATGACATCTTGGTTGATTTACAGAGATTTTGAATAACCATTTTGAACATGATTTAATCGATACTCTATTTTTCAACAAAATACAACCAACCTTAGTATCAATGAATTTTGAGCCGAACTGTTATGTCAAATTGATTGTTAGATCGAATTTGACTGTCCAAGCTCTGATACCAAATGTTAGGATCTGGGCTCTCATGATAGTGTTTGTTTGTTTAAAATGAATGATCAACGAATATGAAAACATGTTAAGTGCAGCGGAAATGAAAACAAACTTAGTAAACACAATCAAAGGAGAAAAATAGTTTGATAAACAATTGCTTCTCATAGAGTCGAATGATTTACAAATCAAAGCAAAAGATTACAGATAAGCTTACAAACTATACTCCCCCTCATCCTGATACCCCAAGGTTGGTTGCACACAAGATGAAAGGATTAGACATGAGGAGAAGAACCCACTCAGTCAATCAAATGTAACAGTACAGGGTACTGTTACATTTATAGGCAAACCAAACCACTGAGGAATCTCAGCTGACGTCACCATGAAAGCGACGTCTAACAGCCTAACAACCTGTATCTACTGACCTTACACAACTACTGATGTCCTAACAACTGATTATAAATACAATACAAAACATGAGAAAACAACTGCTTCACGTTCCACTGTTGTAGCCTAAGCACTGATGCTCAACAACAACATCAGTGCTTTCTTCAAAGGTGATCAGTCCTTGAATGAGCAGTGTTTGTGTCTTCAGCAGCACTTGAGAGACAGCAGTAGATAGAGCGACAGAGTTTGTCTTCAGCAGTCTTTAGGATCATATCAGCAGTTGAAAGGGCACAGCAGTTGATTATGAGCAGCAGTTAGAGACCATCAGATGTTATAACTCACTTTCAAGGGGAGAGTAAAGTATAAACTACTGTTTATTGTGAATCCTCTGTTGTGACCTGGTTTTGGCTTTACATTATCTGTTCCTTTGTTAGGGTTCAATCCCAACATCAATGCATCTCAAGTATGGTCCTGCAAGAGATCGTCTATATAACATATTATTTAAAATTGTGAATTGAGATACCTTAGATTTGAAAGCCCTGGGGTTTTCTCCTGTAGGAATCTCTCCATGTTGTAAGTATCTCATAATTGGTGAGATCCATGATCCTGATCCTGAATGGGATTGAGTATCCTCACTAGGGATCATTGCAGAATCACTTCCTATCTCCATAGCCACATGATCCTCAATAGCCGGGTTCAGGATATGGATAATAGGGATCTTGATATCCTCCGGGATCTTCAAGGATGATCCTAAATTAGCCAATGCATCAGCTTCTGTATTTTCTTCCCTTGGTACCTGCGTTAAACTAAAGGAAACAAAAGAGAGTGCCAAACTTTTGACTATCTCTAAATATTTGGTTAGCTTTTCACCTTTAACAGCATAGGATCCATTAAAGTGGTTTGTAATTAACAATGAATCTACATGTACCTCAAGATACCTGATCCCCATATGCTTTGCAATTTGCAAACCAGCAATTAAGGCTTCATATTCAGCCTCATTGTTAGTGGTTTGGAACTCACAAGCTATAGAGTGGGGTATTATGTCCCCCTGTGGCGATTTTAGTAGTATTCCGAGCCCTGTGCCTTTGACATTTGAGGATCCATCAGTGTAGAGTATCCAAGGATCCTTGGTCTCTTCTAGCTGCTGGACTTCTAACTCAGCTTCTTCTTGTAAATCACTACAGAAATCTGCCACAAAGTCAGCTAGTGCTTGGGATTTGATGGCTGTCCTAGGCTCATATCTTATATCATATGCACTTAGTTTTACCGCCCACTTAGCCATCCTTCCTGACATCTCTGGCTTCCTGAGGACATTCTTAATTGGAAAATTAGTTTTAACAATGATAACATGAGTTTCAAAATAATGTCTTAACTTAGTGGATGCCATAATTAATGCAAGAATAAGCTTTTCAAGGTGTGAATACCTGGATTCGGCATCAAGTAAACTTTTACTTACATAATAGACAGGATGTTGTGTACCTTCATGATCCTTAACAAGGACCGCACTTACTGCTTTTGAGGATACTGCAAGATACAAGGATAGCACATCGCCTTTTTCTGGCTTCATCAAGGCTGGGGCTGAGGATAGGTAATCTTTGAGGGCTCTTAAAGCATTTTCATGCTTCTCAGTCCACTCAAATTTCTTATTCTTCCTTAGGATATCATAGAATTCTTTGCACTTCTCTGAGGATTTGGATATAAATCTGTTCAAAGCTGCTATCCTGCCTGTTAGCCTTTGAACATCCTTAGCATTGGCCGGGGATTTGATGTTCACTATTGCTTTGATCTGTTCCGGGCTAGCTTCAATGCCTCTCTTTGTCACCATATATCCTAAGAATTTACCTACTTTAACACCAAAGTGACATTTTGAAGGATTAAGTTTCATGTTATATTTGTCAAGGATATCGAATGCTTCCTCCAAGTCTCTTAGGTGATCCTCAGCTTTTAAGGATTTTACCACCATATCATCTATGTAAACCTCCATAGTTTGTCCAATCTGATCCTTGAACATCATATTCACCAGTCTCTGGTATGTTGCACCTGCATTTCTTAATCCGAACGGCATAGCAATATAGCAGTATATACCAGTTGGAGTCATGAAGGCTGTATCCTCTTGGTCGGATGGTTCCATTTGGATTTGTTGAAATCCAGATGAAGCATCCACAAAAGTTAACAGTTCATGACCCGCGGTTGCATCCACCATGGAGTCAATGTGGGGTAAAGGGAAAGGATCCTTGGGACATGCCTTATTTAAATCGGTAAAATCGACACATACCCTCCACTTTCCGTTTTTCTTTTGAACAACAACCACATTGGCCAACCATCTTGGATACTTGACCTCTCTAATCATACCTGCCCGGAGCAATTTTTCTACCTCTTCCTGGATAATGGCATTCCTTTCCAGTGCAAACTTCCTTCTCCTTTGATGGATTGGTTTGAAGGATCTGTCGATGCCGAGTTTGTGAGTGATAACATCTTTGGATATACCAGTCATATCTTCGTGTTTCCATGCAAAGGTAGTCTTTCTCCTTTTGAGGAAGGATACGAGGTCTTCTTTCATTTCGCCAAGGATCCCTGATCCGATATAGATTTTGGATTCAGGATCATCAGGATCCATGAGGATTTCTACCACATCCTGCTCTCTTGCCTCCAAGACATCCCTTGGAGGACACTTTGATTGCTATTGCTCCCTGGATTTCGAAGTTGGTTTCATCGATGAAGTATAGCAATTCTTAGCCTCCTGCTGATCACTATCAATCTTCACTATTCCCCAGGGACTAGGGAGCTTCACACATTGATGGTAAGTGGATGGCACTGCTTTCATATCGTGTATCTAGGGCCTGCCAAGGATAACATTACAACAAGATAAACAGTCAATAACACAAAATTTTTGATAAGAGTGTAGGCCTTCAATGTATATTGGGATTTTAATGTCCCCCAGGGTATTCTTGGTTTCGCCACTAAATCCCACGAGCACGGAGGATCTTGGTATGATCTTTGATTCAGGAATACCCATCTTCTTTAGGACATCAAGCTGGATAATGTTCACTGAACTTCCTCCGTCTATAAGGATCCTGCAGACAAAATGGCTAGATATGAAAAGAGTAATAACTAAACCATCGTGATGAGGATCCTGGATATCAACACGATCCTCTTCATCAAAGGTTATGACTTTCCCTTCCGAGACACTTGATGTTCGAACAGGTCTTTCTCCGTTATCCATTTTAGTTTCCTTTGCATGCCTTTTAGCTGCTGAGAAGGATGTGCCGCAAATGTCTGATCCTCCAGAAATGAAGTTTATTACTTGTGCATCCGCCAGAGGGGCTGGAGCCTTCTCAGGGATCCTTTCAGGATCCTGAGTCCTTGACTTTTTTCTACCCAACAATTCTTTTAGGTGCCCCTTGCTCAACAAGTATCCAATTTCCTTTCTTAGTGCAATGCATTCTTCTGTGAGGTGCCCAAAATCTTCATGGTATGCACACCACTTTGATTTATCCTTAGTTGCAGCTGGCCTATCATTTTTTCTGGGCCATCTAGCTTTATCACCTAGACTCTGCATCGCGAGGATTAGTTCATTGTTATCAACACTAAAACAATATTCAGAAATTGGAGGATAATCCTCATCATCCTCTTCTTGATCAATTGAATGCACGTTCTGGTTATCAGATCTGTTGTAGGATCTGAACTTGTTGTTCCTGAATGAGGATCCTTGCTTATCCTGCTTTGAGGATCCTGCTAACCTCTCCTGGATCCTCTTGTCATCCTCTAGCCGGATGTACCTAAGGGCCCGGGTTCTTACCTCATCTAGGTTCCTGCATGGTGTCATAACAAGATCATCATAAAATAACGAATCCCTAAGCAATCCCATTTTAAAGGCCTCAACAGCCGTGGCTATATCTAAGTTAGGAATGTCCAAGGATTCTTTACTAAATTTGGTAATGTAATCCCTTAATGATTCATTATGACCCTGGGTTATCCTATATAAATCACTAGTTAAACGCTCAAATTTTCTACTACAAGAAAACTGATTATTAAATAGATTAACTAGGTTAGCAAACGAGGTAATAGAGTAAGGGGGAAGACTTAGCAGCCATTTCAGAGCTGATCCAGTAAGAGTAGACCCGAATCCCTTGCACAGGCATGCTTCCTTTAACCTTTCTGGGATTGGATTGATCTCCATCCTCTCCCTGTATTGTGGTATGTGTTCTTCAGGATCCGTCGAACCATCATACAGTTTCATGGTAGGCACATGGAACCTCTTGGGTATCTCAGCATCACAGATTGGTGGTGCAAAACGAGATATCTTATGGCTCCCATCTGCAATCTCTGGGATAGGTTTGACTACTCCCGGGACACTTGATATCATATCCTTTAGCTTTTGCAATTCTCTGGCCATGGCATGATTGATACATGGATCCTGCATAGGACCATGGTTAGTAGTATGAGAATTATTAAAAGTGTTACCTCCCATTGGGTTCAAGTTAGGAAGAATGGATGTTAATCCATATTGTTGAGGCTCTGGAATGATCGAGGGACCCGTAGAGGCATTGGTCTGCATAGGAATAAAATCTCCCTGATGGACATCTGAACTTCCTGTTTGCAAACTCCTCAAGGATCCTGGCATCTGGAAGGATCCCTGAAACTGGGACGATCCTGGAACAAAGGAGGATCCTTGAACCTGGGATGATCCTGGAACGAAGGAGGATCCTTGAACCTGGGATGATCCTGGAACGAAGGAGGATCCTTGAAACTGGGATGATCCTGGAACGAAGGAGGATCCTTGAAACTGGGATGATCCTGGAACGAAGGAGGATCCTTGAACCTGGGATGATCCTGGAACGAAGGAGGATCCTTGAACCTGGGATGATCCTGGAACGAAGGAGGATCCTTGAACCTAGGATGATCCTGGAACGAAGGAGGATCCTTGAAACTGCTGCATTCCTGAATATCCTCCTGAACTAGTGAGGGATCCCATATGCTGAGGATAGGATCCCGCTGGCTGGAAATATGAACCTGATGCCTGGGTCATTGTTGTTGTTCCGTAGTGCACTCCTTTTGGTCCACCCACATATTGAATGTCTGGAACCACTGATGGCTGAGAAGTAATCACCGGAGTATCAAAATTCAAAGATCTGGGCATCAGTGGGGAACGATCCTCTGCCGTTTTCTTCTGTTTCTTAATTTCGTCAATCTCCCAGAGGATCCTCTCATTGGTCTTATCATGCTCTTGTGCATGATTCCTCATCTGCAAAATCAAGGCATAGAGATCATTAGTAGTAGGATTAGTTGAAACAGAAGAAGTAGGTGGTTTTGAGAAAATGGGAGTTGGTTTCTTCGCGGCATTCTCAGTATTCTTCTGGGATCCAGAAGGTGGTGGAGGCAAAGGAGGGACGCCTTGTGAAGAAGTGAATGAGGGCATCAAGTTTGAAGCACTCTTCGCTGAGGAAGCCATTTGCTTGGTTGTAATGAACCGGAATGAGCACAGAAATGCGTATTCTTCTAAGGACAAAGCACCAATTGCCCCACGGTGGGCGCCAAACTGTTTTGGTCAAAAAATCTGATGAGGATATTGCAACCAAACTCTTTGTTTCGGGGAATGATGCTTTAAATGTGTAACAGCGATGAGGATCACTTCAATGTAAATTGCACAAACAACACAAGGATTTATACGGGGAAAAAGCCCTTGATCAAGAGTTGATCTCCGGCATAAAAAACCCCGGGTGATGGAAACTACCGATCACCAAGCTCAAATAAATGAATAAATGTTTACAACTTCGGATAGTAACGAGCTAGGTACAAGGATCACTATCGTGAAATGTGTAAACGTGAGTGAAAACGAATGTATGTTCGTCGAGAGCTTCAAGTGTGCGAGTATATGAGTGTGTGTAGCTCAGAAATGACTAAGTGTTTTTTTTTTACTAGCTCGTTACCCCCTTAAAATAGAAATTTAACTACCAAACTAACTATCCGACTTTTGTGCCAAGCCCCCACGTTCTCCACAACGTCCATTTTCGGCCAGGCACGTGCAGAATAGTTTGGGAATATTCCCCAGGAATGCCGCCAAGACTTGGTCAAGCTTGTTATACCTGCGAGATAGTACAAAACATAAGTAAACAATCGTCAGTGCGAGGATCCTTAAAGTGATCCATGATCATGCCCAGCAGTGGCATCTACCATTGCATCAATATGGGGGAGAGGAAATGGGTCTTTAGGACAAGTTTTGTTCAAGTCTGTGTAGTCTACACAAACTCTCCATTTCCCATTCTTCTTCTGTACTACAACCACGTTTGCTAGCCACCTTGGGAACTTAACCTCTCTGATCATTCTTGACTTTAATAATCTCTCAACTTCCTCTTGGATAATCGTGTTCCACTCAGGAGCAAACTTCCTTCTTTTTTGTTGCACAGGCTTGAACGACTTATCAATTCCAAGCTTGTGAGTGATGATATCTTTGGATATGCCAGTCATATCCTCATGTTTCCATGCAAACGTAGACATCCTGCATTTCAAAAAGTTAATTAATTGTTCCTCAATATCCTGAGGGATATTGGTCCCTACGAGCACCGAAATATCGGGGTTATCCTGGTCCAGGATAACTTTCTTCACATCCTGCTCCGGATCCTCCACGATATCCTGGGCCCGCGTCTTTAATTGCTATACTGCACTAGTTCTGGCTGAGGATTTCATCGAGGAGGAGTAGCATTCTTTCGCCTCCTGCTGATCGCTATCAACTTTAACAACTCCCCAAGGGGTAGGTATCTTGATGCATTGGTGATATGTTGATGGCACGGCCTTCATATCGTGAATCCATGGTCTTCCTAGTATGATGTTATAGCAGGATAGAGAGTCCATCACACAGAAACGTTGTATCGAGTTGACTCCTTCAACGTACACCGGCAACTTTATCTCTCCCACTGTGTTTCTGGCTTCTCCGCTGAATCCAACAAGCACAGTGGACTTCGAAGTTATATCCATTGGAGACACATTCATTCTTTTAAGTGTCTCTAGCTGGATTATGTTGACGGAGCTGCCATTATCAACCAATATCCTGCGTACAAAATGGTTAGCCACATATAACGTTATTACCAGAGCATCATGGTGAGGATCCTGGACAGTATCCCTGTCATCAGCATCAAATGTGATCACTTTGTCAGTTGTGAGTGTAGCCATCCTGACAGGTTTGTCTCCCCTTTCGGCTTTGGCTTCCTTTGCGTGTCTCTTTGCTGCCGAATACGAAGTTCCACAAATGTCGGATCCCCCCGAAATGAAGTTGATTATCTTGGCATCCGCGGGAGGTGATGCAGCTCACTCAGGATCCTTCTCAGTATCCTGACCCTTATTCTTCTTCTGATCTTGGTGCACTTATGTCTGCACTTTGTCTGTATTCGGTCACGATGTAAAACGATGTCTTTGTTAGTCTGTAAGTTTGACCAAGTCAACCATCCTCCGGTTTGACTTGGCCAAACAGTCAACATTATGTTTGTAAGATGTTGGGTCGAAGGATGTGCCATCGAAGGATTGCATATATCCTTCGATGACCTGCTCGAAAGATGACCTGCTCGAAAGATGACCTTCGAAAGATGGACCACGAAAGATCACATCGTTCGAGGTACATGTTGATCGTTCGAGCTGATTATGGTCGATAGATGATCGTTCGACCAGTCTGCATGATCCTTCGACCAGACCTGCTGTATTGGGTATAAATACCCGTGTGTTGTGTTCATTTCTATAGTTGAACAGATAGGGAAAACAGAGAACACACATACTGTTAGAGAGAGTTTATAGAGCTGATCTGTAAACATTGAGCTGTAACTGGACCTTTCATACGTTTAATACAAGTGGTGTTAATCGTTGAACTTTGCGTGTCGTGTTATTGTGTGTTCTATCTCGGTTTGCTATTTCGGTTGGATTCCGCACAACCGGAGTGGTTCGT
Source organism: Helianthus tuberosus (assembly GCA_030545235.1). Lineage (NCBI taxonomy): Eukaryota > Viridiplantae > Streptophyta > Magnoliopsida > Asterales > Asteraceae > Helianthus > Helianthus tuberosus. Next base: position 19,345 of record JARYGA010016685.1, on the reverse strand, counting down.
ATACAAGGATTAGGCGACTAGATCCTCCCCTAGCCGGACCTACAAGTGGTATCAGAGCCTTGGCTCTTCTCCTTGTTAAAACCGAGGTGTTCTTGTTGTTTTCCGGGTTTTTGAAGTTTGTATTTTCTGAAAAATTTCTGTTTATAGCTTCGAAAACCTTCATATTTTGCTGAAAGTTTGCATTAAAACCTTGTTATTTTTCATTGTCACATGTTAAAAGTTGGTTTTTAGTGAAGTTTTGAGCAAAACCGCGTTTCGGAAGTTCGTGGATTTATCAGAAAACTCATATATTTGGGCTGTGTTCTTGACATATTTAAGTGTTCTTCATAAACATACACTTTTTGATCTTAAAATTTTAAATTACCAAGTGTTTTACATTGAGAAGTGTGTGTTGGAAGTTGTACACTGATTTAAATAATTAGAACTTTACCTGTTTTCGTGCAACCTGTCTGGTCTGACCATATTTTCCGCAGAAAGTTTCTACCAACCCATCACCTTTTTCACCAACCTGTCACTCTTTGTCAACTGTGTCAGAACCGTTCGAAAGATATCCTTCGAAGTCGAAAGATCATCCTTCGATCAGTGGAGGTTCGATAGATAATCATCCTTCGAACCAAGGAGTATTTTCGAAACATACATCTTTCGGTCTACTACTCATTCTCGAAAGACAAGGATCCTTCGACTGGGGAGTCTTTCGAAGTCATTGTTCGACACTCAACAGTGTTCATCTTTCGGTCTACAGTACGTTTTCGAAGGATAAGGATCCTTCGGTGGGGAATCTTTCGAAAACATTGATCCTTCGAACCCTGTTGATCTTTCGAACAGGTGTTGATCTTTCGACCCTTAGTCTGTTTGTACTTAACAGTTTGTGTTTTTCAAGTGTCTTTCGACAGGTATCCTTCGGCTAATCAAAAATGAATCCAAGGTGGAATACTTTGGTAAATACAGATATGTATTTTGGTACTCCGTCATCTTCCGCACCGGTATCTTCACAAGCTAATGCAATTTCTACCGGTCAATGGGCATTTGTATCAAATCAAGTTCCAAGTGTTCAAAGCATTCTTTTAAGCGAAAGCGAAACTGGAAGTTTGAATAGACCTCCAAAGTTGATGCATTTATATGAATATCCAGGATGGATTGATAGATTTCATACATACGTTCTTGGTCAAAATACAGAATTGTGGTTGCGGTTCATCACAGATTTCGATCAAACAATAGAGGTTGCCGCATCATCTGCTGCTACGTTTGGAGATCTCTCGGAAGATCAGAAGAAAGTCTATGATCTAGAAAAGAAGGCATACGCAATTCTCACTCAGGCCTTAAGTAAAGATATCTATCATCAGTTTGTCAGTTATAAGACTACAAAAAGGTTGTGGGACGCGTTGAAGACAAGGGGCGTGGGAAATGAAGCAACACGTCAATTGAGAAAAGAGTTGCTAAAGAAAGAGTTTGATGGCTTTACTTGTATGGAAAATGAGTCGTTGGGTGATTTGACAAGTCGATTTAATCACTTGTTGACTGAATTGACAAACTTTGGGGTAGCTACAACTCCTGTAGAGATTGTGAAAAGGTTTGCAGATGCGTTGCCGCCTCAGTGGAATACGTTCTTGGAAATCATGAAGTACAATGGTACTTTAGCCACAACGAGTTTCAACGACTTCGTTCAAATTCTAGAAAACAAGAATCAGGAAGAGACTCTGAAGGCAAAAAGAATTCCCGTGCCTCAAAATCCTGAAATGTATTTTGGAACCGCTAGCACTTCTACAAAACCTTCTTCGCATGCTCCAATTCAAACAGCCTTTGTGACTAGCACAGATATGTATGGCAATACTATCCAAGTGCCGGTTCCTCCAAAGACAGACATGTATGGAAATCTGCTAGAACCAGTTCCTCAACAGCAACAACAAAGCCAACGACCTCTCAGACCAACTGATATGTTCGGAAATCCTTTACCAACAACTGATATGTATGGGAATCCACTTCCTCCTCCTCCAGTTCAATCTGCCGTACCAACAGACATGTACGGGAATCCACTTCCTCCTCAACAGCAAGCATGCTATGGAAGTACATCATCTACTGGTCAGCAATCAAAGCCAAATACAGTACGGCTCGACACCTCAAGCCTTTCTAAAGTTAGTGTGGAAGTAGCAAAGGAACACATGGAGCTGCTAAACACTGTGGTGAGCGCATACTGTGGTTTAGTAGAAGGTCAGATTGGCAACATTAATCTGACTCAAGAAGACTATCAGCAGATAGACAAGGAAGAGATGGAGATGATGGATATTAAGTGGGCCTTTGCCAGTGCTGTTAGGCGAGCAAAGGATTTCATGGAGAGAACGGGCCGAACCAGCTTGGAAAGCAAGAAAGACACCAAGTATGGGTTTGATAAGCAAGCTGTTAAATGCTTCAACTGTGGGGAACGTGGTCATTTCAAGCGTGAATGTACAAGACCATCTCAGCATGGAAACCAGAATCCCTTCAGAGGTCAAGGCAACCAGCAGAACCAGAATAGGAACAATGTTCGTACGCTGGTACCTGTCAACAACCAAAGCCAAGCAGGACCATCAAATGCCAACCAGGCACTTGTGGTTCAAGTAGATGAAGGTTGTGACTGGTCACTACAGTTGGGAAATGATGCTCCGGATGGAACGGCGTGTTTTGCTGAGATTGTCAAGGATCTTAATCACACCAGTGGTGGAGAATCTTCCGCCAATGGTGGTGACTCCTCTGAGGATGAAGACTCTTCTGGTTACAGCAGAAGTTCGGATGAAGAATCCTCGAGCTCAGGTGATGATCATGTGGATGAGACATCAAATGCGTCAATCGATGCAAATATTGATGAGCTGTTGGAAGAAACTGCAGCAGGAATTCAAAGAAGATCTATCTTGGTGGATCAAGCTGCTTATTCTTCGTCTTCTCTCCATTCAGCCTTTATGGCGAATGTCGACAGTTCATCAAGTCAGGTATGTGTCGATGAACCCACTTCTGTTAGCTGTGATAATTGTGATAGATTGCTTGCTAGATGTGCTGAGTTGGAAGCAAACATGTCTGAGTTGCAAGGCAAACACGATGCTTTACAAGCTAGTTTGTTTGAATTGCAAAACACACATGTTTCTGTGAATGATAGGTGGTGTGAATTGCAAAGCGAACACGAGGCTTTGCAAGAGAAATATGATGTGACATTTATTCATAATCAGAAATTGACAGTTGATATTTCAAAGTGCACTGAAGCCAATATGTTTTATGAAAACCATGAAAAGAATTATAAATCAATGATTGAAACATTGAAGAAAGATAAAACAGAGCTGACTAAAATGGTTTCCAGAAAACAAACTGACATTAATTTGTATATATCTCGTCTTGAGGTGATGCAAAAGGAAATGGCTTGTGTTAAAACCGAAAGTGAGGCGATCCGACTTAAGTTAGACAGTTATTTGAGTTCTAGCTATGTGTTGGATCACATCATTGATGTTCAGAAAGAGAAAAAGGATGTCACATGCATAGGTTACAAGAAATGTCCACCACCTGTTAGAAACAATTATGATGCCATGCCTGATGAGGAGTATAGGACTCACTTTGAGCCATCTGTTCCTTTGGATGTTGAGGAATTTGCAGCAGGGCTCGGGTACAAGAAAGAAGTATCGTCAGATTCAGATGTGTCAGCAAATACCTTTGTAACTGCTGAACCGAATCAGGATCCTCCGGTTGTGATTGAGGATACTGATTCTTCTGATGATGAGTCTGATGATACCGATTCAGCAAAGTCTGATGCGGTGATAAAAGATGAGGACATACCTCTTGAGAATCACATCCTGTGTGATCCTCCAGCAAAACCCGCTAAGACAAAACAAGATCCCCGACTCATAAGAGAAAGGGAAAAGAAACAGAAACGCCAACAGGTCAAGAAAATCGAAAAGGCAATTAAAAGTGATGTGGTTCAAAAACAATCTGTTCCAGTTAAACCAGAAAGTTCAAAAACTTCAAACAAACACGAGGTTAAACTTACAAACAATCAAACTGGTAACACTCAACAGACCTGGAAACCAAAAAGGGTTATTGAATCAGGGGGACCATCACAATTTCCAAATCATCAAAAAGTCGAAGTTATTGTTGTTGATAAAAATGGAAGACCCAAGACCACAATGGCTTGGGTCCCCATCTCCAACTAATCGTTTGAGTTTATGTGCAGGGTGTTCCAGGAGGAACTATCAGTAGTCATTGGATTGTTGATAGTGGGGCATCCAGGCACATGACAGGCGACATGAAGCTTCTCTACGACGTCAAATCTATTAGAGGAGGTTATGTTGCTTTTGCTGGAGATAAGGGCGGATATATAACGGGTGAAGGAATGATTTCCAACGGGGTTGTTAGCTTTGACAAGATCAACTTTGTGCAACAACTTGATCACAATCTTCTTAGTGTTTCTCAAATTTGTGATAAGAAGTTCTCGGTACACTTTGATGCTAATGGATGTTATGTGCTGAAACCCGGCTTCAAAATTCCAAAAGAATGGATTCTCTTGTCGGCTCCAAGGATAAATGATCTGTATGTCCTTGATATGAACCAAGCTATCACAACGTCTGCACAAGCAACATGTTTCGTTTCCAAAGCCACAGAAAAAGACACAATCTCTTGGCACAGACGAATGGGTCACATTCACTTACGCAAAATGAATCATTTGGTGTCAAATGAATTGGTGAATGGTGTTCCTCTTAAAAATTTCCATCTTCAAGACGTCTGTGTTTCGTGCCAGAAAGGAAAACAAACGAAGAAGCGACACCCCACAAAGAAAGTCAACACGGTGGCTGTTCCTCTTGAACGTTTGCACATGGATTTGTTCGGTCCTGTCAAGCACAAAAGCATTAGGAATGATCAATACTGTCTCGTGATAACTGATGATTATTCAAGATTTTCTTGGGTGGCGTTCATGGCACACAAGAGTGAAACCTTCGGTATTCTCAAAAATTTGATCATTCAGATTGAGAATCTTTACAACTTGAAGGTTAGGCGGATACGTAGCGACAATGGTACTGAATTCAAAAATCATGCCATGGCGGAGTTTTGCACTTCAAAAGGTATTCTTCACGAATTTAGTGCAGCTTATACTCCTCAGCAGAATGGCGTCGCTGAACGTAAGAACCGCACATTGATCGAGACTGCTAGGACTATGTTGGTAGAGTCGCAGCTACCCATTCCATTCTGGACTGAAGCTGTGTCCTCTGCATGCTATACGTTGAACCGAGTCCTTACAGTCAAAAGGCACAACAAGACCTGCTTTGAGCTTATCAACAAACGGAAACCAGACTTGTCTTATCTTGAACCGTTTGGAGCTCCTTGCACAATTATCGATCCTCATGGAAAGTTTGGGACAAGATCTATCGAGGGATACTTTCTTGGGTATTCCACCCCAAACTTAAGAGTCTGGAATCTAGAGACTAAAAGGGTTGAGGAATGGTCTGAAGTCAGAGTACAAAGGCACACTTTACCAGTCAGAAATCCTGGTCAGCCTTGGATGTTTGAGTACGATGACTTTTTCAATTCGATCAATGTTGAAGCCGTTGAAGAAAGTGCTGCGGCAAGGATGTTTTTCGAGAGCGACAATGCAACAGATTCACCGTTGGTTCGTCCAATTATTGTCAATCAAGAACCATCTTCAGTGAACAACAATGCTCTCGTCAATGAGGATTTTCAAGATGCTACCGAATTGAACGAATCTTCAGAGGATGATGAATTTCTAGATGCAGACCAAGGACCATCAGCAGCAGTACATGGTACTTCAGAAGGTACACCTCCAGTGGATGTCCCTAGAACAGCTGAAACTTCTGCATCATCCTCTTCGTCAATTCCGGGACTTGAATTGATTGTTGATCTCAATCTCAACAATCTGGGTACGAATATTCCAGTTCAAGATAATCCAGAAACAAGGATTCACAATACCCATCCTCAACAAAACATCATCGGAAATGTACAAAGTGGCGTTCAAACAAGAAACATGTTGCGAAACAACAACAATGCAGGGTTGTATGCAACTATCCGAGAATCTGGTCAACAAAATGATTGGTCTTTCGCGTGTTATGTCTCACAGGAAGAACCAAGAACTTGGAAAGATGCATTGAAGGATAGCTCATGGGTTGAAGCGATGCAGGAAGAACTGCAACAATTCCAGAAGCTTGGTGTCTGGAAACTCGTAGAGAAACCTGCTGGATACAAGAAGATTGGTACCCGTTGGGTGTTTAAATGCAAAAAGGATGACCGTGGGATCGTTATCCGGAACAAAGCAAGGCTAGTCGTTCAGGGTTTTCGTCAGATTGAAGGGATCGACTACAACGAAGTGTATGCACCTGTTGCACGTCTAGAAGCCATTCGGATCTTTCTGGCTTATGCCTCATTCAAAGGTTTCAAGGTATTCCAGATGGACGTGAAGAGTGCTTTCTTACATGGTGTGGTGGAAGAAGAGGTGTACGTCGAACAGCCTCCAGGTTTTGAAGATCCTATCCATCCCGATCGGGTTTGGTTGCTCAACAAAGCTCTATATGGTCTACATCAAGCACCGCGAGCTTGGTACGCAACCTTATCTAATTATCTGCTGGAGAACGGTTTTCGCAGAGTTCTTATCGACTGTACTCTTTTCATCAAAGAACAAGATGGAGATCTTCTACTGGTACAGGTATACGTTGATGATATTATATTTGGTTCTACTAATGATGTTTTGTGTAGGGATTTCGAGCGTGTAATGCAGGATAAATTCGAGATGAGTGCTATGGGGGAAATGACTTTCTTTTTGGGCCTACAAGTTCAACAAACTGAGTCTGGGATATTCATCCATCAGACTAAATATGTTGGTGACATCTTGAGCCGGTTCCAGATGTCTGATGCAACGCCCATCGGTACCCCATTGCCACAAAATCACGGAATTACTCCAGACTTGAAGGGTCAAGATGTTAGCCCCTCATACTACCGCGCGATGATCGGATCTCTTATGTACCTCACAGCATCAAGACCAGATATAATGTACCCAACGTGCCTGCTGGCCAGATATCAAGTGAACCCGAAGGCCTCACATCTTGCAGCTGTAAAAAGGATTTTTCGTTATTTGAAGGGTTACCCTGACACCGGTCTATGGTACCCTAGGGATAATAACTTTGACTTGATCGCATTCAGTGATTCTGATTTTGGCGGATGCAAAATCGACGGCAAATCCACAACGGCTGGATGTCAGTTTTTGGGAAATCGCCTAGTCACATGGCAGTGCAAGAAGCAGACGTGCGTCGCTACATCAACATGCGAAGCTGAATACATTGCTGCCTCAAGTTGTTGCTCCCAAGTCCTATGGATCCAACAACAAATGCGTGACTACGGTTTTGAATTCCTAACTACTCCTATTTACGTTGATAATTCTGCTGCATTACAGATCACTAGAAATCCTGTGCAGCATTCAAAGACTAAGCACATCGAAATTAAATATCACTTCATACGTGATTGCTTCGAGAAAAGGCTAATCGATGTTGCTTACGTCCACACCGATGACCAACGTGCCGACCTTTTTACCAAAGCTTTTGACAAATCAAGATTTGACTATTTATTATTGGTAAACGGCATTAAGGTCAAACAAGAGTAATCCACATCGGAAAATCATTTTTGTAAATACCTTTGTGTTTTAAATTTGTCTTAGTTTATTGATTTTAGGGGGAGTAAATCCAAAATTTGAAAAATCCAAAAACATCGAAAAATTTCAAAACCCAAAAACATTAGAAAAACAAAAATGAGTTTCCTGGCGAGCAAAAGAGAAAATGATAGTACATCAGTGGTCTGTCTAAACCTCTTTAAACCCTAAACTGAAAAACGATAAGCAGCTCTATATAAGATGTATCGGTAGGCTCACAATCATTTTAAAGTGTGCAGGGTGATATAAACTTAAATCGACTGAAGATCAGGTGGGAACCATTCATTGGCATATGGTCTTGGTACCGAAATTTCGTTTGAGAGATTGCCGAGGTTCTGAGATATTCGGTCTTTATGCTGCTTATCATCTGGGTATCATGGTTGTATCTTTTACCGAAAAATAACGGGGACGCAAGTCTAGATCTTCCATGATACTATACATACGTGTACATATTGCATACAACCTCAATAAGTGATAAACAATCACATGTCCAAACAAAATAAGTGATAAAATATCACAAATTCTTTCCGGGTGTCAAGTTCGTCTCTCTGCTGTACGAAAGTACTGACCTGTTCACGGACTTGCTCCTGTGCCCTCATGCATATGAAAATCAAGTTCCTCATCAATAAGTGATTATATCACATAGGACTTGTTTTCAAATCAAAATAAGTGAGAATCTCACATCATATACGGTCAAACAGATGATAATCGGTATACTCACCGGTAAGATGAACCCTCGTGCATACCTTGATACGGGAATGTGTCGTGACGTGGATGAACACCGGTCGGTAAGTATAAATCCTACCTTAACGTATCCCCTCGCCATGATTACATCTGATAAGTTGAGCTTATGTGGACAACAATACCGATAATTGTTATAGAATGCTTATCTTAATGTTAACTAAAAGAACAACAAGAGCGTTTTGGCATGACCGTACACTGATATGATTCTCTTACCCTCGAAACTCGCAAAGAGATTGTCTGTAAATATTTATTTAATGCTTTCAGCTTTTCGCATCTTTGTATATATTTATTTACTGCTTTCAGTCCTTACATTTCTAATATTAAAACACACCTAAAATCTGTTTTAATATAAACTTTATAAAAGCCAAAAAGATTTTATTTCTATTTTATTTTCGATCGTACGATGTTGGAACTCGAGTCTTCGTTACCTGAAACCTGAACGAAAACCGAAAATGACTAAATCTTCATAAACGGTCAAAATTTGCAAGTGTTGAAAGTTAAAATTGAAATTGATAAAATTTGTTAAAACTTTCAAACTGTCGGACGGTGTTTGTTTGAACAATGGTCACATGTGTGTCGTTTGCTTATGATATTCCAGGCGGTTGTTCTCATTACGCGTTTAGATTTCTTGCATGTGCAGATTCTAAAGACTAGGAGAACATGGTCGATGACAAGCTTCGGAATGAAGACACGACGTGAAGGCACTCAAATGATGAAGATGATCGAGTTGCCGCTGACCATCATCAACACCACAAGGATCTCACTTCATAAAGATAAAGACTTTCACGAGCATAACTCAAGGGGGAGCTTATGTTAAGGGGGAGTTTGTCAACACACTTCCTACATAAAACGGAGAGTTTGTTGGTACACTTTCTGCTTTCAAGACGTGAAGACTTTGAAGATCCTCCGACATTGAAGACTTGAATAGAAGTCAAAGACTTGAAGACACGAGAACTTACAAGATCGAAGATCGAGACAAAGCAACAGCTGATTGTTGATAAAGCCAGACAAAGCTACAGCCAAGGGGGAGTTTGTTGGTGCACTTATGTCTACACTTTGTCTGTATTCGGTCACGATGTAAAACGATGTCTTTGTTAGTCTGTAAGTTTGACCAAGTCAACCATCCTCCGGTTTGACTTGGCCAAACAGTCAACATTATGTTTGTAAGATGTTGGGTCGAAGGATGTGCCATCGAAGGATTGCATATATCCTTCGATGACCTGCTCGAAAGATGACCTGCTCGAAAGATGACCTTCGAAAGATGGACCACGAAAGATCACATCGTTCGAGGTACATGTTGATCGTTCGAGCTGATTATGGTCGATAGATGATCGTTCGACCAGTCTGCATGATCCTTCGACCAGACCTGCTGTATTGGGTATAAATACCCGTGTGTTGTGTTCATTTCTATAGTTGAACAGATAGGGAAAACAGAGAACACACATACTGTTAGAGAGAGTTTATAGAGCTGATCTGTAAACATTGAGCTGTAACTGGACCTTTCATACGTTTAATACAAGTGGTGTTAATCGTTGAACTTTGCGTGTCGTGTTATTGTGTGTTCTATCTCGGTTTGCTATTTCGGTTGGATTCCGCACAACCGGAGTGGTTCGTATACAAGGATTAGGCGACTAGATCCTCCCCTAGCCGGACCTACAGATGGCACGGCCTTCATATCGTGAATCCATGGTCTTCCTAGTATGATGTTATAGCAGGATAGAGAGTCCATCACACAGAAACGTTGTATCGAGTTGACTCCTTCAACGTACACCGGCAACTTTATCTCTCCCACTGTGTTTCTGGCTTCTCCGCTGAATCCAACAAGCACAGTGGACTTCGAAGTTATATCCATTGGAGACACATTCATTCTTTTAAGTGTCTCTAGCTGGATTATGTTGACGGAGCTGCCATTATCAACCAATATCCTGCGTACAAAATGGTTAGCCACATATAACGTTATTACCAGAGCATCATGGTGAGGATCCTGGACAGTATCCCTGTCATCAGCATCAAATGTGATCACTTTGTCAGTTGTGAGTGTAGCCATCCTGACAGGTTTGTCTCCCCTTTCGGCTTTGGCTTCCTTTGCGTGTCTCTTTGCTGCCGAATACGAAGTTCCACAAATGTCGGATCCCCCCGAAATGAAGTTGATTATCTTGGCATCCGCGAGAGGTGATGCAGCTCGCTCAGGATCCTTCTCAGTATCCTGACCCTTATTCTTCTTCTTTCCTAAGAGATCTTTCAGATATCCCTTGCTTAGAAGATAGCTTATTTCCTTCCTTAAAGCAATGCAATCCTCAGTCATATGTCCGAAATCTTCGTGGAAAGCACACCATTTCGACTTATCTTTCCAGTCAGCCTTTTGTTGATTCTTTCGAGGCCATCTAGCCTTGTCTCCTAGACCCTGCATAGCATACATCAATTCAGGAATATTAACAGAAAAGCAATATTCAGACAACTCAGGATACTCTTCAGGATCCTCATCTTCGACAGCATTCACTCTCTTGTTTTCATTTCTACCATATGGCTTAGGCCGATATGACTTAAATGAGGATTCTGACTTCCTGTTAGTCGATTCATAAGTGTTGGATGAGTTCATCCTTTCTTGCATCTTCTTGTCATCTTCCAGACGGATATATCTCAAGGCCCTGTTACGAGCTTCATCGAGATTCCTGCAGGGATTCATTACAAGATCCTGATAAAACTGAGAATCCTTTTGTAATCCCATCTTAAAAGCTTGCACAGCTGTTGCAACATCAAGATGTGGGATATCCAAGGATTCTCGACTAAATTTGTTCACATAATCCCTCAAGGATTCTTGAGGCCCTTGAGTTATCCTGTAAAGATCACTGGTTAGTTTCTCAAAACTCCGACTACAAGAAAATTGACTGTTAAATAAATTAACCAAATGAGCAAATGAAGTAATTGAGTGAGGAGGAACGTTCAACAGCCATTTCAAGGCTGATCCTGTTAGAGTAGAACCAAATCCCTTGCACAAGCACGCTTCCTTGAGCTCCGGAGGGATAGGGTTAATCTCCATTCTTTCCCTATACTGGGCAATATGCTCCTCAGGATCCGTAGTCCCGTCATAAAGCTTCATGTTGGGAGTTTGGAATCTCTTTGGGATCTCAGCATCACATATAGGGTATGCAAAACGAGATATCTTGTGGCTATCTTGAGATACTTCCGGGATCGGCTGGACCACCCCAGGTACACTAGATATCATGTCTTTCAACTTCTGAAGTTCCCTGGTAAGTGCTGATGTTACACCTGTATCCTGCAAGGATCCACCACTGTTAATAGCATGAGTATTATTATTATTAGACACGTTACCAGTTGGAGGATTCTGCCCATATCCTGAAGCATATCCTGAGCTCCTTATGGTTGACATCCGGGCCAAGGAGGGTATTTCAGGAGTATGATTCTGAGGAAGACTGGGCACGATACTCCCCCTATTATCCTCGGTGTACACAGCTGAGCTAAAGTTCAACGCTCTGGGGTGTAAAGGGGTGACATTGTCCTCCGCAGATCTGCTCGAGCCAGCCTTCAGGAGTTGTATCTCCCTCAAAAGCATTTGGTTTGTTTCCTGTTGCTGCCTCATTTGTTCCTGCACACTTCCAAATAAGGTTAAAATTTCATCATTAGAAGCTAAAACGGGAGCAGATCCCTGGACACTCCGAGTTGGGATAACATCTTGAGATTGTGTAGAGGCTGGCATTCTTGGAGGAGGTGGTGGAAGCACCGAACCGGTAGTGGCAGAAGTCATAGCAGACACAGTAGAGGAACTCATGTTTGATCTTGAGGCCATTATAGATAACGTGGCAAAAAGTTTTGAAAATAGAAAACCGATTAGCGATTTGACAAAAAGTTTTAGTAAAAAGAGCACCACTTGCCCCAAGGTGGGCGCCAAATTGTTTTGGTCAAAAATTACCGAAGTAATTAAGTGATCAAATTAGTTAAGTGAGGTAGTGTGCTAGAAGTAAATGTCAAAAATGTGTTAATTAAATTACTTGCAAAAACAGTTTAAGGATACGGCTCGGGATATTGAGCTGTATCGACGATCAAACAATGAGCAATTAACGAGCAAAAAGTAAAGGAAGTGACACGAGATGTACGAGGAAAGCCCTTGATCAATCTAGATCGCCGGCATAAAACCTCGGGAGCTGACAATCGCAGCTGCCTTGTTCTTCAATTGCTTCAAAAATCAGGATACAGTGCAGGATGTGGTACGGATCGACTAAGTGTTACAACGAAAATGAAATACAAGTGTGGTGTTTGCAACTAGCTAGAATGTGATTGTGTTCGAGAGTGTAAGTGTGAAATGATGTGTTCTAAGTTGATCCGACCTCATCTATTTATAGTAAAGATAAGATAACTAACTACCCTAAACTCGCGGGATTCACCGAATATTCCTTCTTGGAACGTTGCAGACCTGGTCTTTCGGGCTCAACGTCTCTTTCTCAACAAATTCGTCCGAGTCTTGAGGAGAAGAAGTCCTTGTGACCGTTAGCAAGCCTCTGCCCTTAACCTGCACGTGGTTAATTCAATAAGCTTCAGGATATCGCCCAAGATGTCAGCAATATCCTCTTCCAGCATCCTGATTACAAATAAACAAACAAAGGCAGGATATTGGTCAGGATACATATGTTAAGAAAATGACCCCTAACAACAGGGATAGTGGTTCACCATTTTCAGGCTTCATCAATAGAGGTGCGGTTGAGAGATATCGTTTCAAATCCTGCAGGGCTGCTTCATGCTTTTCCCCCCATTCGAATCTTTTGTTCTTCTTCAGGATATCATAGAAGTCTTTGCATTTCTCTGAGGATCTTGAGATAAACCTGTTTAGAGCTGCTACTCGGCCTGTCAATCTTTGTACGTCCTTCATATTTGAGGGTGATTTTATGTCCAGGATAGCTTTGATCTGCTCTGGGCTTGCTTCTATCCCTCTTTTTGTCACCATATATCCAAGAAACTTTCCTGCCCCCACTCCGAAATGGCATTTAGCAGGATTCAGCTTCATGTTGTACTGATCCAGGATATCAAATGCTCCCTTGATATCCTGGAGGTGATCCTCAGCCTTTTTAGATTTCACCACCATGTCATCGATATATACCTCCATGGTGTCCCCCAGTTTGTCTTTGAACATCATGTTCACCAATCTTTGGTATGTTGCACCTGCATTTTTCAAACCAAAAGGCATAGCTGTATAACAATAAATACCTGTTGGTGTCATGAAGGCGGTATCCTCCTGGTCAGAAGGCTCCATTTGGATCTGTTGAAATCCTGAAGATGCATCCATGAAGGTCAGCATTTCATGCCCGGCAGTGGCATCTACCATTGCATCAATGTGGGGAAGAGGAAATGGGTCTTTAGGGTTATGTCCAGGATAGCTTTGATATGCTCTGGGCTTGCTTCTATCCCTCTTTTTGTCACCATATATCCAAGAAACTTTCCTGCCCCCACTCCGAAATGGCATTTAGCACGATTCAGCTTCATGTTGTACTGATCCAGGATATCAAATGCTCCCTTGATATCCTGGAGGTGATCCTCAGCCTTTTTAGATTTCACCACCATGTCATCGATATATACCTCCATGGTGTCCCCCAGTTTGTCTTTGAACATCATGTTCACCAATCTTTGGTATGTTGCACCTGCATTTTTCAAACCAAAAGGCATAGCTGTATAACAATAAATACCTGTTGGTGTCATGAAGGCGGTATCCTCCTGGTCAGAAGGCTCCATTTGGATCTGTTGAAATCCTGAAGATGCATCCATGAAGGTCAGCATTTCATGCCCGGCAGTGGCATCTACCATTGCATCAATGTGGGGAAGAGGAAATGGGTCTTTAGGACAAGCTTTGTTCAAGTCTGTGTAGTCTACACAAACTCTCCATTTCCCATTCTTCTTCTGTACTACAACCACGTTTGCTAGCCAATTTGGGAACTTAACCTCTCTGATCATTCTGGACTTTAATAGTCTTTCAACTTCCTCCTGGATAATAGTGTTCCGCTCGGGAGCAAACTTCCTTCTTTTTTGTTGCACAGGCTTGAATGATTTATCAATTCCAAGCTTGTGAGTGATAATATCTTTGGATATGCCTGTCATATCCTCATGCTTCCATGCAAACGTTGACATCCTGCATTTCAAAAAGTTAATTAATTGTTCTTCAATATCCTGAGGGATATTGGTCCCTACGAGCACCGAAATATCGGGATTATCCTGGTCCAGGATAATTTTCTTCACATCCTGCTCCGGATCCTCCATGATATCTTGGGCCCGCGTCCTTAATTGCTATGCTGCACTAGGTTTGGTTGAGGATTTCATCGAAGATGAGTAGCATTCTTTCGCCTCCTGCTGATCACTATCAACTTTGACCACTCCCCAAGGGGTAGGTATCTTGATGCATTGGTGATATGTTGATGGCACGGCCTTCATATCATGAATCCACGGTCTTCCCAGTATGATGTTATAGCAAGATAGAGAATCCATTACACAGAAACGTTGTATCGAGTTGACTCCTTCAACGTATACTGGCAACTTTATCTCTCCCACTGTGTTTCTAGCCTCTCCACTGAATCCAACAAGCACGGTAGACTTTGAAGTGATATCCATTGAAGATACATTCATTCTCTTCAGAGTTTCTAGTTGGATTATGTTGACGGAGCTGCCATTATCAACTAATATCCTGCGTACAAAATGGTTAGCCACATATAACGTTATTACCAGAGCATCGTGGTGAGGATCCTGGACAGTATCCCTGTCATCTGCATCAAAAGTGATCACTTTGTCAGTTGTGAGGGTAGTCATCCTGACAGGTTTGTCTCCCCTTTCGGCCTTAGCTTCTTTTGCATGTCTCTTTGCTGCCGAATACGAAGTTCCACAAATGTCGGATCCTCCTGAGATGAAGTTGATTATCTTGGAATCCGCAGGAGGTGATGCTGCTCGTTCAGGATCCTTCTCAATATCCTGACCCTTATTCTTCTTTCTCCCTAAGAGATCTTTCAGATATCCCTTGCTTAGAAGGTAGCTTATTTCTTTCCTTAGAGCAATGCAATCCTCAGTTACATGTCTGAAATCTTCGTGGAAAGCACACCATTTTGACTTATCTTTCCAGTCAGCCTTTTGTTGATTCTTTCGAGGCCACCTAGCCTTGTCTCCTAGACCCTGCATGGCATACATCAATTCAGGAATGTTAACAGAAAAGCAATATTCAGACAACTCAGGATACTCTTCAGGATCCTCATCTTCGACAGCATTCACTCTCTTGTTTTCATTTCTACCATATGGCTTAGGTCGATATGATTTAAATGAGGATTCTGACTTCCTGTTAGTTGACTCATAAGTGTTAGATGAGTTCATCCTTTCTTGCATCTTCCTGTCATCTTCCAGACGGATATATCTCAAAGCCCTGTTACGAGCTTCGTCGAGATTTCTGCAGGGATTCATTACAAGATCCTGATAAAACTGGGAATCCTTTTGTAATCTCATCTTAAAAGCTTGCACAGCTGTTGCAACATCAAGATGTGGGATATCCAAGGATTCTCGACTGAATTTGTTTACATAATCCCTCAAGGATTCCTGAGGCCCTTGAGTTATCCTGTAAAGATCACTGGTTAGTTTCTCAAAACTCCGACTACAAGAAAATTGACTGTTGAATAAATTAACCAAATGAGCAAACGAAGTAATTGGTTGCGGAGGAACATTTAACAGCTATTTTAAGGCTGATCCTGTTAAGGTAGAACCAAATCCCTTGCACAGGCACGCTTCCTTGAGCTCCGGAGGAATAGGGTTAATCTCCATTCTTTCCCTATACTGAGCAATATGCTCCTCAGGATCCGTAGTTCCATCGTAAAGCTTCATGTTGGGGGTTTGAAATCTCTTTGGGATCTCAGCATCACAGATAGGATATGCAAAACGAGATATCTTGTGGCTGTCCTGGGATACTTCTGGGATCGGCTGGACCACCCCAGGTACACTAGATATCATGTCCTTCAACTTCTGAAGTTCCCTAGTAAGTGCTGATGTTACACCTGTATCCTGCAAAGATCCACTATTGTTAGTAGCATGAGTATTGTTAGGGGAGGATTTTCTAACAATTAGTGATCCTTACACGTTATCCTAATTAGTGATCCTTACTTCTGTAACAGGTGGTGATCCTCAGAAGAGCTGCAGGATCAGGATCATGGATCACTTTAAGGATCCTCGTACTAACGATTGTTTACTTATGTATTGTACTATCTCGCAGGTATAACGAGCTTGACCAAGTCTTGGCGACATTCCTGGAGAATATTCCTAAGCTATTCTGCACGTGCTTGACCAAAAATAGACGTTGTGGAGAACGTGGAGGCTTGGCACGAAAGTCGGATAGTTAGTTTAGGTGGTTATTTCTATTTTAAAAAGGGAGTAACGAGCTAGTAGAAAACACTTAGTCATTTTCTCAGTTACACACACTCGTACAAACGCTCTTACAAGCTCTCGTTCAAACACTTAGCAATTTCATACACTTTTTACACATTCCACCATAGTGATCCTTGTACCTAGCTCGTTACTATCCGAAGTTGTAAACATTCATTCATTTATTTGAGCTTGGTGATCGGTAGTTTCCATCACCCGGGGTTTTTTGTGCCGGAGATCAATTCTTGATCAAGGGATTTTTCCCCGTATAAACCCTTGTGTTGTTTATGCAATATTGTATCGTAGTGATCCTCATCGCTGTTACACATTTCAAGCATCATTCCTCACAAAATCAGATTTGGTTGCATTATCCTTGTGTGATTTTTGACCAAAACAGTTTGGCGCCCACCGTGGGGCCATTGGTGCTTCGTCCTTAGAAAAATACGCATTTCTGTGCTTATTTCGGTTCACTAAAACCAAGCAGATGGCTTCCTCAGCGAAGAATGCTTCAAACTTGATGCCCTCATTCACTTCTTCACAAGGCGTTCCTCCCTTACCTCCGCCACCTTCTGGATCCCAGAAGAATACTGAGAATGCCGCGAAGAAACCAACTCCCATTTTCTCAAAACCACCTACTTCTTCTGTTTCAACTAATCCTACTACTAATGATCTCTATGCCTTGATTTTGCAGATGAGGAATCATGCACAAGAGCAGGATAAGACCATCGAGAGGATCCTCCGGGAGATT
Source organism: Helianthus tuberosus (assembly GCA_030545235.1). Lineage (NCBI taxonomy): Eukaryota > Viridiplantae > Streptophyta > Magnoliopsida > Asterales > Asteraceae > Helianthus > Helianthus tuberosus. The sequence continues at coordinate 1,796 of JARYGA010016685.1, read as the reverse complement.
GACGAAATTAAGAAACAGAAGAAAACGGCAGAGGATCGCTCCCCACTGATGCCCAGATCTTTGAATTTTGATACTCCGGTGATTACTTCTCAGCCATCAGTGGTTCCAGACATTCAATATGTGGGTGGACCAAAAGGAGTGCACTACGGAACAACAACAATGACCCAGGCATCAGGTTCACATTTCCAGCCAGCGGGATCCTATCCTCAGCATATGGGATCCCTCACGAGTTCAGTGAGATATTCAGGAGTGCAGCAGTTTCAAGGATCCTCCTTCGTTCCAGGATCATCCCAGGTTCAAGGATCCTCCTTCGTTCCAGGATCATCCCAGGTTCAAGGATCCTCCTTCGTTCCAGGATCATCCCAGGTTCAAGGATCCTCCTTCGTTCCAGGATCATCCCAGGTTCAAGGATCCTCCTTCGTTCCAGGATCATCCCAGGTTCAAGGATCCTCCTTCGTTCCAGGATCATCCCAGGTTCAAGGATCCTCTTTTGTTCCAGGATCGTCCCAGTTCCAGGGATCCTTCCAGATGCCAGGATCCTTGAGGAGCTTGCAAACAGGAAGTTTAGATGTCCATCAGGGAGATTTTATTCCAATGCAGACCAACGCTTCTACTGGTCCCTCGATCATCTCAGAGCCCCAACAATATGGATTAACATCCATTCTTCCTAACTTGAATCCAATGGGAGGTAACACTTTTAACAATTCTTATACTACTAACCAAGGTCTTATGCAGGATCCAGGTATCAATCATGCCATGGCCAGAGAATTTCAAAAGCTAAAGGATATGATATCAAGTGTCCCGGGAGTAGTCAAACCTATCCCAGAGATTGCAGATGGGAGCCATAAGATATCTCGTTTTGCACCACCAATCTGTGATGCTGAGATACCCAAGAGGTTCCATGTGCCTACAATGAAACTGTATGATGGCTCAACGGATCCTGAAGAACACATAGCACAATACAAGGAGAGGATGGAGATCAATCCAATCCCAGAAAGGTTAAAGGAAGCATGCCTGTGCAAAGGATTTGGATCCACTCTTACTGGATCAGCTCTCAAATGGCTGCTAAGTCTTCCTCCCTATTCTATTACCTCATTTGCTAACCTAGTTAACTTGTTTAATAATCAGTTTTCTTATAGTAGGAAATTTGAACGATTAACTAGTGATTTATATAGGATAACCCAGGGTCATAATGAATCATTAAGGGATTACATTACCAAATTCAGCAAAGAATCCTTAGACATTCCTAACTTAGATATAGCCACGGTTGTTGAGGCCTTCAAAATGGGATTGCTTAGGGATTCGTTATTTTATGATGATCTTGTTATGACACCATGCAGGAACCTAGATGAGGTAAGAACCTGGGCCCTTAGGTACATCCGACTAGAGGATGACAAGAGGATCCAGGAGAGGTTAACAGGATCCTCAAAGCAGGATAAACAAGGATCCTCATTCAGGAACAACAAGTTCAGATCCTACAACAGATCTGATAACCAGAACGTGCACTCTATTGATCAAGAAGAGGATGATGAAGATTATCCTCCAATTTCTGAATATTGTTTTAGTGTTGATAACAATGAACTAATCCTTGCGATGCAGAGTCTAGGTGATAAAGCTAGATGGCCCAGAAAAAATGATAGGCCAGCTGCAACTAAGGATAAATCAAAGTGGTGTGCATACCATGAAGATTTCGGGCACCTCACAGAAGAATGCATTGCACTAAGAAAGGAAATTGGATACTTGTTGAGCAAGGGACATCTAAAGGAATTGTTGGGAAGAAAGAAGTCAAAGACTCA
>JARYGA010016684.1:0-44854 GCA_030545235.1 Helianthus tuberosus | reverse complement strand
AAGGTCCGATGCGAGGTGGACCGTCAAGCAACGCCGGACCCTCCCATAGGCGCACACCGACAGCATCTTTCTCCAGCTCCAATTCTCAAGATCACTGGAGACATTCTTTTGAACCAGCAAGACATTCTGTTTCGCTGGGTTCTTCACCTTCCGATCCTCCATATTTTAGGCTACCTATTCAGGACGAGCCCCAACATTCTCATCATTCCCATCAATCATGTCACGGCCCCCGTCCCGGTGTGACCCGGTCTAGGAGCCGCGGGATAGAAACCCGTGGTATTTATTATTTGAGTTGATAGCGGAAGATTTACCAGGATCTTTTAAAACTTGAAACTGCCCAATTATTTTATTTCATAATTTGGGACAAACCCCGTAATTTACAATAGATGAATTTCACGAGGAAATTCCCTGTTTTACAAAACATGTTTATTTATTTAACTGAGCTACCACTTCAAGCTTTATTAGTGCTCCGTAGCACTTTTCCTTGATTCACAGTAGGTCACCTGAAACATGTTTTAAAAATATTTTATCAGCGGGGAAATATTGGCGAGTCACTCGATTTCAATAAAACGACACATAGTTATAAATTCCAGCATTAGAGCGATTACAATGGCTACTATCTTATTTTTATCTGGCGCCGTGTCACACCCTGGTGACGATGGTCATACCACTATTGGTCCTTTCACCCAAGTAGTGATGATTATCACTGTTAGGTTTGTTAACCTAACCGTGAGAGATTAGTAATGCGCACAATACCCCACCTGCCAGTGATTCAAGATAACCAAGACTTAATCCCTGTAATTATAACTTTTGAAAATAATTTAAGTATTGTAAAACATGGTTGATAAAAAGAGAATAACTCACATTGCAAGTTTAGACGGGCAGAGTTTAGCCTACTGATTTAGTCGTGTAACCTAGTTAAAATGACATGCATACGAAACTAGGTCAAAAACTTAATACAACATTTACGATAAACTTCACGATATCAAAACCCTCACGACGAATGACAAAGTATAGCCCTGATTTGGGCAGCACTTAAACATCCATCGGATCAGTTTCAATCAATTGGACATTACATCGTAGCAGTGATCGAGTTAATACCCTGTATTCGTAGCAGCGTTTCACTACTTGGAAATTCGAATTTGAGCAGCTTTCTTCGTGTTTAGAAAGTTTTACGTTCACAGATGCAAAGCTCATGAACTGAACAATTTATAGCTAAAATATGGGTTTTACGCGTCCCGCGTAAACCCTTAGATGTATCTTACGCGGCCCGCGAGGGTCCCTAGTCTACGTGTAGGGCTGGAGTGTCACGAGTAGGGTTGCCACGCATGTGACACGTGGCTTAAACGCTTATCCGGATGATTTTTAAGTTGTCGCAGCCCGCTTAACCTTACCTTAAGGCTTACGCGGCCCGCGTGAAAACCAAAAATCTGATTTTCTTGATTTTTGTTATGGATTAGGGTTTCAGGGGTCCGGGTTTTCACTTACGGGTCGTTTAGGGACATTTTTGCAGGTCCTTACATCCTCCCCACCTTATTTAAAATCTTGTCCTCGAGATTTATTGAAATAAGTGAGGATGCTTTCGCTTCATCTCCGATTCCAACTCCCAGGTGTATTCCGATCCTCTTTTCGAATCCCACTTGACTCTGACCAGTACCAATCTTTTGTGTTTGAGAAACTTGATCTTTCTGTCTTCTATTTGAATCGGTTTCTCCACGAACTTCAATTTTTCATTCACCTCTATGTCTTGAAGAGGGACTACCAGGGATTCGTCAGATAAACATTTCTTGAGGTTAGATACATGAAATACATCATGTACTCCAGCCATTTCTTCTGGTAGTTGTAAGCGATAAGCAACTGGTCCTATTCGTTGGATTACTGGGAATGATCCTATGTACCTTGGACTTAGCTTTCCATTCCTACCGAACCGAACTACTCATTTCCAAGGAGAGACTTTCAAGAGTACCTTATCTCCAACTTGAAATTCTAGTGGCTTGCGTCGATTGTCTGCATAACTCTTCTGGCGATCTCGAGCCGTTTTCAGTCTTTCCTTGATTTGGGTGATCTTGTCGGTGGTTTCTTGCACAATCTCGGGACCTGATAATTGGCTTTCTCCTATTTCTTCCCAACAAACTAGAGTTCTACACTTTCGTCCATACAGTGCTTCAAATGGGGCATCCTCGATGCTTGCATGATAACTATTGTTATAGGAGAACTCGATTAAGGGTAAATGGTCGTCCCAATTTCCCCCAAAATCTATGACACATTCTCTAAGCATGTCTTCCAAGGTTTGGATCGTCCTTTCACTTTGTCCGTCTGTTTGGGGATGATAAGCCGTACTTAAATTTAATCGTGTCCCCATGGCTTCTTGGAAATTTGTCCAGAAATGTGAAGTGAAATGACTATCTCTATCCGATATAATAGAGAGTGGGACTCCGTGTAAGGATACTACCTCGTCTACGTACAACTTTGCTAACCTTTCCATGCTACAAGTTTCTTTTATGGGTAGGAAATGTGCTGATTTGGTTAATCGATCCACAATTACCCAAATAACGTCATTACCCTTTCTGGTTTTGGGTAACTTAGTAACAAAGTCCATTGTTATAAGCTCCCATTTCCATACAGGCATTTCTAATTGTTGTAGTAGGCCTGAGGGTTTCTGGTGTTCTGCCTTAACTTGTGAACAAGTTAGACACTTAGATACATATCTGGCTATGTCCTTTTTCATTCCTATCCAGCAAAAGTTATTCCTTAAATATTGGTACATCTTATTATTACCAGGATGCATGGTATACCTAGATTTATGGGCTTCCTCTAGAATCTTATCTCTTAAGTTTCCTTGCTTAGGTACCCAAGTCCTTTTCTTATGGAATCTCCAAATTCCATCACTTCCTTGCTCTAATTCCTTTATTCTTCCCTTCATTCCTTCAGCATCATCATTGATTGCTGTTTCTTGAACATTCTTCAGTTGTTCCATTAAATCTAATTGTAGATTTAATCTAAGAGTACGAACTCGCTTTTGCTTTTCATGATACTTACGACTTAAGGCATCTGCAACTACATTTGCCTTTCCTTCGTGATATTGAATATCACAGTCGTAGTCACTTAGAATTTCCATCCATCTTCTTTGCCTCATGTTTAATTCCTTTTGCCCAAATATGTATTTTAAAATCTTATGATCTGTATAGACAGTAAACCTACTTCCGTACAGATAATGTCTCCAAATTTTAATGGCAAAATTATGGCTCCTAATTCCAAGTCACGAGTCGTATAATTTTCCTCATGTTTTTTCAATTGCCTTGAGGCATACGCAATTACCTTCTTGCATTGCATTAGCACACATCCTAATCCTAGTTTAGAAGCATCAAAATAAACTTTAAAATCTTCTATCCCTTCTGGTAAGGCAAGAATTGAGGCGTTTGTTAACCTTTGCTATAAAATCTTAAAAGCCTCTTCTTGTCTAGATCCCCATTCAAACTTCACCGCTTTATAGGTTAGCTTAGTTAATGGTACAGCTATTTTGGAAAAATCCTTAATAAACCGTCTATAGTATCCGGCTAACCCTAGAAAACTTCTAACTTCCATAGCTGATTGCGGGACCTTCCACTTGGTGATTGCTTCTATTTTTGGAGGGATCTACGTGAATACCTTCGTGATTTACCATGTGTCCTAAAAATTGTACCTCTTGTAGGCAAAATTCACACTTCGAGAATTTGGCATAAAGCTTCTCTTTTCTTAACAAACTTAAGAGTGCATGTAGGTGCTCACAATGCTCGTCCTGACTTTTGGAATAAATTAGTATATCGTCGATAAAGAAAATTACAAATTTATCCAAATACGGTTTACAGATCCTATTCATCATGTCCATAAATACTACAGGAGCATTTGTTAATCCAAAAGGCATGACTGTAAACTCGTAATGACCATACCTAGTTCTAAAAGCAGTTTTAGGTATGTCTTCTTCTTGTACTTTCTACTGATGATATCCGGAGCGTAAATCTATCTTAGAAAAATATCTAGCTCCCTGAAGTTGATCGAAAAGATCATCAATCCTGGGTAATGGGTATCGATTCTTAATTGTAACCTTATTCAATTCCCTATAATCGATACACATTCGCATCCATCTTTCATTTTCACAAACAACACGGGTGCTCCCCAAGGGGATGAACTAGGTTGTATAAATCCTTTGCTTAACAGTTCATCTAATTACTTTTTCAATTCTAGCATTTCGGTGGGTACTAACAAATAGGGTGCCTTGGCTATCGGTGTAGTTCCAGGAATTAGATGAATTATAAATTCTACTTCCCTATCGGGTCGTAATCCAGGTAGCTCTTCCGGAAATACATCCGGGTATTCTGATACTACAGAAATTTCTTTAAGTTCCTTATCTTTAGTGTTAATGATTACCGAAATCATATACACTATTCCTTGTTTTCTTGAATAGCTGGCCATTTTCATTACTGAAATGAATTTCATTGGCTTACGTGACTTATCTCCGGTAATCACCACTATTTCTCCTGTAGGTGTATGAATTTCTGTGGAATTCTTATCACGGAGGATTCAAGCATGGTTGGCTACTAACCAATCCATTCCTAACACGACATCGAATCCGGCTAAATTCATAGGTAATAGGTTTGCAGAAGATTTATGGCCTAAGAGTTCTGTCTTTCCTTTTTGCAAAACCTTAGCTATGTTAACAGAATTACCATCTGCGGTTTCTACCATAAAAAATTTTCTAAGGTTGGTTAAGGGTAGGTTAAGAGCTTGGCAGAATGAAGTATTTATAAAACTTTGGTTTGCACCAGAGTCAAATAATACTTTTGCATAAACGTCGTGAACTAGGAACGTACCAGCTATTACATCTAGGATTAGCTCTACTTCCTGGGTAGTCAATTGGAAGGCTCTTGCGTTTTTCTTGGTAGTTCTTTCTGCAGGTTTGGCTTTGTTGTCAGCTGGTTTGACCAGTTTAGGGCAGTCTGGTCTAAAATGTCCAGCTTCTCCATAGTTGAAGCAAATTGTGGATTTCTTTCTTCTGCAATCTTCTTCTTGATGCCCCGGAATTTTGCAGAAATTGCAATACCCTTTGCATCTTCCAAAATGCTTCCTTTTACAGGTACTGAAGAATGGAGCAGTGGAAGGTTGCCCGGTTCCCTTTTTCTTAAAATTACTACTATTACCCACACGAAATCCTTGGGTAATCTTTTGGGCCACTTCCTTCTTTCTATTTTCTTCTCGTGTACGCACCAGTCCATCTGTCAAAGTGTTGGCTAATTCCACTGCATCCTCAATTGTGCGAGGTCTCGCAGCTTTAACGATATCACGGATTTGGCCAATCAAACCCCAAATATAGCGAGAAATAAGTATCGGTTTTGGCGAAGCCAGGGTTGGTACAACTCTAGCATACTCGAAGAATGTTGAAGTATGCCCTCGACAGTCCACATCCACCATTCGGTGGTTCAGGAACTTATTTGTCATTTGTTCCTTTTCATATTCGGGACATAATTTTCTTTCTACTAGACTCTTAAATTCTGCCCAATTCATGACATACGCCACATCACTTCCCTTAGCTTGTAGTACGGTGTTCCACCATTCGAGTGCCCCTTCTTTAAAAAGATGCGACGCGTACATGACCTTGTCTTCCTCAGCACATTTACTTATTTTAATTACTGCTTCGGTTTTCTCTAACCAACGCAGTGCAGCAGTTGCCCCTTCATTGCCTGCAAATTCAACTGGTTTACAGGCAAGAAATTCCTTGTAAGTGCAACCAGGCGTTGCAGCTTTCATTTTCTTAAGGAATGGGGCTTGCATCCCATCATTATCATTATTATTATTGTTGCTGCCTCCATTTACACTATTACTAAAATTGTCGTCGCGAGTACGTTTGCTGGGAATATGTCACACCCCAAATTTCCACGTGTTACCGGTGGGCCCGGTAGGGGAGTAACGTGACGTGGTTGGCAACATCATAGTCAAACAACACAATATATAAATGCACAGCGGAAGCAAAAGGATAAATATATTACCATCCGAATAATGTAACATCACAATATTACAACGGAAGTAAGGGATCCACAGGCGGATCGAAAATAAAATAACACTGTTCAACAGACTTTAGGCATCTAAGCTTGCGAGACTCTTTATTGATACTAGGAGTAGCCAGCCAATTCCGATTAGTACCTGCACTTAGCCTTTTTGGGAAAATACGTCAGTTTACACTGGTAAATACAATCAACCGACTCATTTTGAAAAGGGTTTAAAAAGGTTGATTTGCATGCACAAGGAACAAATAATATTTTATAACTTGGGATAATTATTTAAATATAATACTTGTAAACGAATTACATGTTTCTTATGCATTCAGTAGCCCGATCCGTATACCGGGTTAAAGATCAATCGACACACCACTTTATTTAATGAGACACTGACAGGTGTACGCCTACACCTGAGTGCTAAGGTCGTGGCCATTTCGTAAAATGATGCCAGGGATATCCGGGACATGGTCATTAACCCCCCAAAGGCTTTAAGCAAACAAAACATTTCAAAACGTAGCATATCAATGATTTAACCTCTATTCGATTAAAGATTCAATGCCGGACCAAGCGGTATTTTATATACCGTACCCCAAGCCCGTATAGGGAAAATAAGTTAAAAGTATTTACCTGAGCTAAATATAATTTCAATCCCAGCCGTATCAAATCAGCAAGTACAGATAGCTTGTACTGGGCTCCTAAATCTGGAACGAAGGTTTTTAAATAACCTATTAGAATCCTAACGGGTCTTTAATTAAGTCATGACTTAGACCAGTTAGTTTTCAAAAGGAAGATACGGTTCCAACGCATGATAAGGCGAAGACTGGAATAGAATGTGATTTAGACCCGACAAGTTCGGAGACTTGTATAATATGGGTATATTATACACATTCTGGATTTTGAGATAAAACCGATAAGGTTTGACCCGTTTCGGCTAATTTATGTAAACTAGTTACATAAACTGAACCGAACGCGCATGAAGCGTAACGGGTAACCATAAGAGTCCAAAACAGGTTTCCTAAATTAACATGCCTTAAATATGTTGTGATATTAGTAGGATACCTTCCGTTATGTCCAAAACGAGTTTAATCTCATATTATGCCCCGTAGGGGTATTTTGGTCATTTTAAAGATTATAAAAGGAATTAATTTATCTTCTGTGATCCGGGTCTGATTACATCAGTAAAATGGTTTATTTTAACAGGTTATAACATTTGGTTATAAGTCTTATATGCCAAAATAGTTTTAAACCCTAACTATGCGTATAATACGCGTATAAAGCCGTTTTAAGCGACATACGGGTAAAAATAGGATTCTGAGTTTCCTGATCAGTTAAACAGGTTCAAAACACTCCATTTAATATTTAAAATCAGTAGCAATTGGATTCGCATCAAAAGGATTTGTAAAACTCATTTTATGGTCGAAAAGGGTATATTCGGTATTAACCGAATTAAGGCACTAATCCTAGCTTATGATCAGTTTAAAAATAATTAAACATCTTCAAAAATCCCAAAATATTATATTACATCAGTGGGTAAAAGGTTTGGTGTCAAAAATGGGGTTTAGATAGGCTTTACGCTAATGACGTCGTTAAATCACTAAGAAGCGTTCTAATTACGTCATTGAGCATAACTCCTAATCTATATGTCCAACTGATGTAAAAATTTACGGACATGATTAATAATCAGTAACTAAGATTATTTTACTTTCATATATCCAAAATGCTCGTTTTATGGTCATAAGGGCATTACGGTCAATATTTAGGCGATTAACGGAAACGTCGGACAAATAAGGATTTATGTGGTATAAACGCAGAGGGTTATACACACATGTAACTAGGTCCTAATGGAACTTTAAGGCATGTCTAAATCTATACAAATCGGGTCAGAACCGAAGTCAAAGCAGAAAGTCAAACTGTGCGCCTTTCGGTTCCGAATCGATCTTAAACAGAAAGTTGTCGAATCAAACAAGCTTAGACAAGTTTTTATACTTATTTTCAAGTTATAAGCATGTTACAACAGATTACACGCCTTCTGTATCGTTAATTACATGTTTAATGGTTCCGTTGACTTTTTCGGAAAAAGTTTGACTCGACAAACGACATAGTTAGATCGGGAATCAAAAGGTGCCCTTTTAAGGGTTAATTGTCCACAATATTACCAACTTGTAACAACTTTCGTTTCGACAAAACTCTGGACCGTTTATGATTTATCGTCAAGTCAAACCGTAGTTACGACGGTTTGATTTTTAAGCTATAATCTAAGCATAACTTAATTTAGAAAGATCAAGGGTACTTACACAAGTCTTATGCACGATTTGGAAAGCTTGGAAGATGGTCTTGAGTTCCAGAAATGCTCAGAGATGAAGTATGGAATGAATGTTCAAAGTTGTCAATATAAGGAACTTTCTAAATTGATCCAACACCTTAGATTGTTGACAAATGGGTCTACAATTGATCAAGGATGAATACAAGTGCCCTCTACAGCCTATAAACCACCTTAGGGAAGCCCATGGTATGCCAAAATTCGATCTAAGTCGGTTAACAAACATGCAGGACATCTGTGCATGTTTTCTGTTCAGACAAGGCAGTGTTTCAGGCTCGCGCTACGCGAGGGTGTAGGTGACCAGCTCAGCAAGTTTCATTAATTGCAATTTCAGTCCCTGGTCCCCCGAAAGGTCGTTTTCACTTGGTTTTCTTGCATTTTAAGACTTTATATTTGACATATGGGGCTTTAGGGCTTATACCATCTTTGTTAAGTCCTCGGGTAACCTTGTGATCACCCGAAAAGTCCTATATTTCAATGTTGACGATTCTAACCTTCACACACGGATTTTATCATAACTTTCTAATACGGTAACGAAACTTGGTGAAATTTTTATGGTACATTCTAGTGAGCATATTTAATCGTTACAAGGCTTCGGGTTTGCTAAAAGGTCACTCAGAGGTATATCTTAACATGTTGACACATTTAACCCCTGTAGTTTGTAATCTCTCACTTTCTTTCACAATTCGCTTCGTATGATCCATGACCCATTCGTTTAAGGTTATAAACATCATGTAGGGTTATTGTAAAGTATATTTATTCGTTGTTGACACTTTGAACCCTTATATTTACACAGTTTCATTGTTTGTCAACTTTAGACCTTCAAGAACATTCTTTCACACGTTCAAAGGTTATGACACGTGTCAAGACATTATAGGACGTAAATTTTCGAGGTGTTACATCCTCACCCCCTTAAAAGAAATCTCGACCTCGAGATTTACTGAAATAGATAAGGGTACTTTTCTTTCATCGTGGACTCAACCTCCCACGTATACTCGGAACCTCTACGGGCATCCCATTTGAACTTTACAATTGGTACTTGCTTCCTTCGAAGCTTCTTAACCTGTCGATCCTCAATCGATATAGGATGTTTATCACATCGTAAATCCGTATACCAATTTGTGATAGTGCTCCTTGACTTATTGGCGGAACACCTCTTTCAGTCACTAGTGTGCAATGTATTTCGAGCTCCGCCAAACTACTTAAATAGGTTTTAGCTTACAAGCTACTTGATCTTGATACATTCGATTTCCTTCAAATGATTTCCATATATTCAGAGCTTAACTAGCCTGATAATTTAACAATTTTGGTACACCCTTCCTGGGTGATATCTTTTGTTAAACCATTTTCCTTAACAAGAACTTAGAAAGTTTGCTATATTCATAACTCCTTGATTTCCTGCCGTATACTGGCAACCTACAATCGATTATGGATTTGTATGATCTTATTTGTTGTCTCCCAGGAAACTTTCAGATCTTGATAATTGGACTTACCAATTCTCTATCTAACAATAGATATTTAACATTCCATCTATACAAAGTCTCCAAAGGAGTAGCCTTAATACTTACATATCAATTATTATAGAAAAGCTTATTTTAAGGTGAGATGGTTATTCCAACCACTGCTCAAAACTAAAATTAAGGAATAGCTAATCCTTGCCGCTAGTCGAACAATTCGACTATCCTGGGCAGCTGATGGCAATTTCTTAATCGTTGCCTAATTAGGGTTGCGGTGATAATGCATAAGCAAAATGAACCGTCTTTCATATCTAACTATACCGAACTCTCAGGATATTGAGTTAGGCTATATGAATCTATATCTTAAAACTTATTTGACCAGGGTTTTCAATTCTTCCAAAATGGTACTAGCTGTCTTGGAGATTTCATAATAACACAGTCTTAAACAGAATTTAAACCTTAACTCTACCTGCCTCTCTAGGGTAACCAGGGTAATATTAGGAGAAGATAATCAAAGTACAAGGAGGTTACAGAGATTTTTACAAATCTCAGGCTCCAATTCATCCACCATTGTTTGTGTCAATTAAGTGACACATTTATGTTATGAGTCCAAGAACTCCTTAATCGGGAAGATTTACTTGGAAAAATTCCATTCTGGATATCTCCTTTGAATACCATTAGTTGACTTTAGTACCATATGACCTCTCGGAATATCTTTATGGTCCCATGCATTAAATCTCCATATTGATCAGGCATGGAAACAATCTATGGAATTTATTAAGACACACCAATCCTCATATGGCGCTTTTATCATACCATCTGGTATTCCGAATCGATAGAGATTAAAGAGATATCAACTATTTATGCTTTCGTACTTCCTCTTAGAGAGAGGATACTTCAAAAATTTTATGCCTAAAGGTTTCTGACAAGAACAGAAGAAATGGTTCATATGATTTGCCCGAAGGTTCCACCTTACACTTAATATCCGGGGTTCTTACAGAAAAAATTTCTAAAAGTTTGCTAAGTTTATGGTCTTGTGAGAGAATTAACAGCACCCAAAACCACATGTAATCTATAGCAATAAATTCACAAATAAGGGTTTATCTGGTGAAATTCCTAATGTGAGCTGTCTCTAATTATTCAACAGGAGGGCTAAACGCCTCCATTATTAATCCTTCTAAACTTAGCTGTAAAATCTTAGATAACTTTAGGGCAGTCTCAGCTTTGACTGATTACTTCTTAATCATTATAACGTGGGTAGCTGAGGTAGATCCATAATAGATTTTTTTTTATTTTTTTTTTTACTAGGTTTTGAAACCTTTGTGTGCCCTCTTATTGCCAATGCTAATCACTAATAATTATGTGCTTTAATAGGGTACTATCTCAGCCAATGAATTAAAATTTGCGACATACTGTCGACAGTCTAGAACTTTTATGGCGAGAGTCAGAAATTCTTATTCCGTCTTTTCCCTTTTCACGAAACGGATACTAGGTTTTTCTAATAAGGTCCTTAAAACTTGGACCATTCCACAATGTATAATATGATCTTTCTTGAGGATTTCCTTAATGTCCTTACTAATTAATAGTATTGCCATCGAATGACTGTGATGTATACCTTACCATGTCCTTTCTAGCATAACCACTGATATACTTAATGGTTTCTACTTCATCCTTTCTAGTGTTTAGTCAACATAAGCAAGCCAAGAGTAATTAAAACATAGAGATAAAATCTTGGATTCTAATACTTAGTTAACATAAGAAGGATAAGTAGGTGACTTAAAGTAAGAAGCAAGGAAGTTATTGTACATGTGCTTATATCAAACCAAAATGGAAATTTCACAAACTAGGCACCTAGCTCGGTTGGCTAGGCGCGCGAAAGGGTGCGGCCTAGACCCAGGTTCGATTCCGGGGACGGCCAAATCCACCATTTTTTATGTTTAATATTAATTAATCATACGGATACATGTAATTATGAGGGTTGTCTCATAAGGAGTCTTGATAATTAATTGCTTCTTATCACCCACAGTATGGGCTTGATTTTCAAGACAAACCATCGATTTTTATTACTATATCGAGTCCTCTTATTAACGAAACAAGGACCGCGGAGAAGGGTAATTCCTAATGGATATAAAACATCCATTTAATATTGCTGGAGCAGTCTCTGAGGTATTATCGGTCAATTTTACTTCATACTTAACGCTTAGAGTTTTTAACAGGCAGATTTAATGATTTACAATATCTATTGTCTATGAGAGACTTATCTGAACCTGAATTAAATAATACTCTAACATGAGCATTATTGATATAGAAAGTACCTGTTGTGACCTTGTCATCTTGGATAGCCTCTTGAGTATCCATTTGGGAGTTTTCGGTTTTGGTCTTCTTAGCCTCGCCAGACTTCTTGGTTTTATTAGGGCAGTTAGTTTTGATGTGCCCTATTTCATTGCAACCATAGCAGGTTGCGTCCTCCATCTTCTTGCAGTCCAAGGTCTGATGCCCCTTGGACTTGCATATCCCACATGCAAAATTTCTCGACTGTGTATGCGAGTTCGATCCATACCTGCACTTCCCGAAGTGCTGTTTCTTGCAGATTTTGCATCTGGGTTTTTCACATGACTGCTGGTTGTCCTTTAAATACTTGCCATACTTAGCTGCTCTTTCCTTGGCAGCCTTAGGGCAATTAGTACTGATGTGGCCCTTTTCGCCGCAGCCATGACAGGTCGCATCTTCCAATTTCTTGCAATCCAAGGTCTTGTGACCCTTGGTTTTGCAAATTCCACATAACTTAGCACGTGGGTCGATTGTGCATTTTCCAGCAGGTTGCTTCATGCAGATCTTACATTTGGGTTTTTCACCCGACTGCTGGTTGTTCTTCAATTCCTTGCATTCATGGGTCTTGTGATCCATCTCTTTACAGATACCACATCCCCTGATCTGTTCATATATACATTTACTGAAGTGCCTCTTTTTCCCGCAATTCTTACATTCGGGTTTAGCCTCCTTTGGCTTGGACTGATTATAGTTTGAACCGGTCTTACCCCTTTTACAACCTTGAATTGGGGTATCATTGCCCTTTCGTTTGTGATCCCCCAGCACGTGATCCACAACGTTATTTATGGCCGTATTTAACATAGCCTGTAACTCGGTTCTTGTTAAGTTCGGTCTTACTTCATCATTCTGATCAACTAAACGATTTTGGGCTTCTGAGGAGTCAGCCATGGTGAAGTTTTGAAGGCTACAAACCAAGTAGTAATAATTGGCTTAATTATTGTAAATTGTCGAATTTGATGATTAAATAGCCATGGTACAAATAAACCATATAGGCGAATAGATAGTATTTAAATCGTTTGATTATGTTTTGCCTAGGTTTTTTTTTTATAAACCATCTTTGGCATGTAAACGAAATATAATCCTTCATATTTATTAGACAGGTGACATAAATCACGACTGTCAAATGTCGTACTGACATTTTATATAGCACAAGAGCTTGTTCCCAAGGACTCTTGATGGCACAGGGGCCTTGTCACTAGGGAAAAATTTAAAACATAATCGATGATTCCTTTGGATCGGAAAATTCCATAGTTCATTGTCTTGACAAGAATTTATGAAATAAAACTATCTTTTCATGTATACACCTTTTCCCATAGGTATACATCCCAAATGGATGTTTTGATGCGTACATCATTTTCGACGTCTACCAGCCAAGATTCCTATTGATCATTTACGCTAACTAAGGGATTTGGAAAATTCCTAACATAAGGGTGACAAGTGTGATTTTATCGCATCACTGTTATCAGGAGTGTTAACACATTTTCAGATGTTAACAAGGATCTGAATCTCTTTTTAAACAGATTTTACCATCTTAGCTAGGTCTTCAATGACATTCAAGCTAGGTCAAACCTTTTAAGATTCTCTTTTAATAATTATACTGGCAGGAAAGGAATGATATTTATTTTATTCAGGATTTCTATCATAAATCCAGATTTACAAGTTAATAGTAGCACAAATGGCCTAGTCGCGTAGACAAGTTTAATTTATAAGCCATGATTTCAGAGAATCGAGGCATTAAGGTTTTAATAATAGTACGGATGGCCTAGTCACAAGGACATTTATAAATTATAAGCTAGGATTTCAGAGAATCAAAGCCTTGAGGTTTGAACCTAGTTCATTACCTTTTTCTGACAGGGAGTCATAGCTACCACTGTATTTTGGCTCATGTAGAAATGAGCAAGGCCCGTAGGCACTATATTACCACGTATGGTTAAAATATGATCATCTTAATTTAAGATGTAAACCCAGGATTCAGAGATCATTATACTGGGTTAGGAATCTTTTGAAGAATCCTTAATAACGTGTGTGATTTCCAACGAATCACGTCTGTCAGGAGTGTTAACATGTTTTAAGATGTTAACAGGGATTCGAATCTTTTAAACAGGTCTTACCATCTTGGCCCGGTTTTATAATTGACCCGCAGGCTAGGTTTCACTCTCAAGATTCTTAATTTATGATTTGAATCTTTTTAACAGGTCTTACCATCTTGGCTCGGTCTTATAGTTGACCCGAAGGCTAGGTTTCACACTTAAGATCCTTAATTTATGATTTGAATCTTTTTAACAGGTCTTACCATCTTGGCCCGGTCTTATAGTTGACCCGGAGGCTAGGTTTCACACTTAAGATTCTTAATTTATATTTAACGCAGAACAATCCTAAATTGAGGTGTTAAATATGGATCTGAATCTAATTATGGAACTACCATCTTTGCCCTGCCTCAAAATAATGCGTGGCTAGGTCTCGTCCTTTTTAGATTTTTCCATTTTATATAAAGGTAGATCTTATAAAAGGAATGTCTGAATGAAAATTTAAAGTTAATTATTCCACTATAAAATTAAAAATACAGATGTGCCCTAGACGGGACTTGAAAGAAATAATGTTGTCCTCGAAGGAACTGAAAAGTAATTATGTCCTTAGAAGGACTATTAAGGAAACGATCTTAAGCAAAAGGAGTTTCTTCTTCATTTTATTTCTGAATGATTTCTCCTTGGTTGCATGTTTCGTCCTAGCCGCTGTACGAAGGTCAGCAAATTAAGGCTCCTGGTGTGGAGAATTATTGTTAAGTCTAGACTCAGAAGGTCAAGGAATGTGCTAATGTGTCATTGAGATCAAACACATAAAGCTAGTGTTTAATTCACTCAATGTTGGCTCTGATACCAACCTGTCACACCCCAAATTTCCACGTGTTACCGGTGGGCCCGGTAGGGGAGTAACGTGACGTGGTTGGCAACATCATAGTCAAACAACACAATATATAAATGCACAGCGGAAGCAAAAGGATAAATATATTACCATCCGAATAATGTAACATCACAATATTACAACGGAAGTAAGGGATCCACAGGCGGATCGAAAATAAAATAACACTGTTCAACAGACTTTAGGCATCTAAGATTGCGAGACTCTTTATTGATACTAGGAGTAGCCAGCCAATTCCGATTAGTACCTGCACTTAGCCTTTTTGGGAAAATACGTCAATTTACACTGGTAAATACAATCAACCGACTCATTTTGAAAAGGGTTTAAAAAGGTTGATTTGCATGCACAAGGCACAAATAATATTTTATAACTTGGGATAATTATTTAAATATAATACTTGTAAACGAATTACATGTTTCTTATGCGTTCAGTAGCCCGATCCGTATACCGGGTTAAAGATCAATCGACACACCACTTTATTTAATGAGACACTGACAGGTGTACGCCTACACCTGAGTGCTAAGGTCGTGGCCATTTCGTAAAATGATGCCAGGGATATCCGGGACATGGTCATTAACCCCCCAAAGGCTTTAAGCAAACAAAACATTTCAAAACGTAGCATATCAATGATTTAACCTCTATTCGATTAAAGATTCAATGCCGGACCAAGCGGTATTTTATATACCGTACCCCAAGCCCGTATAGGGAAAATAAGTTAAAAGTATTTACCTGAGCTAAATATAATTTCAATCCCAGCCGTATCAAATCAGCAAGTACAGATAGCTTTTACTGGGCTCCTAAATCTGGAACGAAGGTTTTTAAATAACCTATTAGAATCCTAATGGGTCTTTAATTAAGTCATGACTTAGACCAGTTAGTTTTCAAAAGGAAGATACGGTTCCAACGCATGATAAGGCGAAGACTGGAATAGAATGTGATTTAGACCCGACAAGTTCGGAGACTTGTATAATATGGGTATATTATACACATTCTGGATTTTGAGATAAAACCGATAAGGTTTGACCCGTTTCGGCTAATTTATGTAAACTAGTTACATAAACCGAACCGAACGCGCATGAAGCGTAACGGGTAACCATAAGAGTCCTAAACAGGTTTTCTAAATTAACATGCCTTAAATATGTTGTGATATCAGTAGGATACCTTCCGTTATGCCCAAAACGAGTTTAATCTCATATTATGCCCCGTAGGGGTATTTTGGTCATTTTAAAGATTATAAAAGGAATTAATTTATCTTCTGTGATCCGGGTCTGATTACATCAGTAAAATGGTTTATTTTAACAGGTTATAACATTTGGTTATAAGTCTTATATGCCAAAATAGTTTTAAACCCTAACTATGCGTATAATACGCGTATAAAGCCGTTTTAAGCGACATACGGGTAAAAATAGGATTCTGAGTTTCCTGATCAGTTAAACAGGTTCAAAACACTCCATTTAATATTTAAAATCAGTAGCAATTGGATTGGCATCAAAAGGATTTGTAAAACTCATTTTATGGTCGAAAAGGGTATATTCGGTATTAACCGAATTAAGGCACTAATCCTAGCTTATGATCAGTTTAAAAATAATTAAAAATCTTCAAAAATCCCAAAATATTATATTACATCAGTGGGTAAAAGTTTTGGTGTCAAAAATGGGGTTTAGATAGGCTTTACGCTAATGACGTCGTTAAATCACTAAGAAGCGTTCTAATTACGTCATTGAGCATAACTCCTAATCTATATGTCCAACTTATGTAAAAATTTACGGACATGATTAATAATCAGTAACTAAGATTATTTTACTTTCATATATCCAAAATGCTCGTTTTATGGTCATAAGGGCATTACGGTCAATATTTAGGCGATTAACGGAAACGTCGGACAAATAAGGATTTATGTGGTATAAACGCAGAGGGTTATACACACATGTAACTAGGTCCTAATGGAACTTTAAGGCATGTCTAAATCTATACAAATCGGGTCAGAACCGAAGTCAAAGCAGAAAGTCAAACTATGCGCCTTTCGGTTCCGAATCGATCTTAAACAGAAAGTTGTCGAATCAAACAAGCTTAGACAAGTTTTTATACTTATTTTCAAGTTATAAGCATGTTAAAACAGATTACACGCCTTCTGTATCGTTAATTAAATGTTTAATGGTTCCGTTGACTTTTTCGGAAAAAGTTTAACTCGACAAACGACATAGTTAGATCGGGAATCAAAAGGTGCCCTTTTAAGGGTTAATTGTCCACAATATTACCAACTTGTAACAACTTTCGTTTCGACAAAACTCTGGACCGTTTATGATTTATCGTCAAGTCAAACTGTAGTTATGACGGTTTGATTTTTAAGCTATAATCTAAGCATAACTTAATTTAGAAAGATCAAGGGTACTTACACAAGTCTTATGCACGATTTGGAAAGCTTGGAAGATGGTCTTGAGTTCCAGAAATGCTCAGAGATGAAGTATGGAATGAATGTTCAAAGTTGTCAATATAAGGAACTTTCTAAATTGATCCAACACCTTAGATTGTTGACAAATGGGTCTACAATTGATCAAGGATGAATACAAGTGCCCTCTACAGCCTATAAACCACCTTAGGGAAGCCCATGGTATGCCAAAATTCGATCTAAGTCGGTTAACAAACATGCAGGACATCTGTGCATGTTTTCTGTTTAGACAAGGCAGTCGCGTAGCGCGACTGCCAAGGTGTTTCAGGCTCGCGCTACGCGAGGGTGTAGGTGACCAGCTCAGCAAGTTTCATTAATTGCAATTTCAGTCCCTGGTCCCCCGAAAGGTCGTTTTCACTTGGTTTTCTTGCATTTTAAGACTTTATATTTGACATATGGGGCTTTAGGGCTTATACCATCTTTGTTAAGTCCTCGGGTAACCTTGTGATCACCCGAAAAGTCCTATATTTCAATGTTGACGATTCTAACCTTCACACACGGATTTTATCATAACTTTCTCATACGGTAACGAAACTTGGTGAAATTTTTATGGTACATTCTAGTGAGCATATTTAATCATTACAAGGCTTCGGGTTTGCTAAAAGGTCACTCAGAGGTATATCTTAACATGTTGACACATTTAACCCCTGTAGTTTGTAATCTCTCACTTTCTTTCACAATTCGCTTCGTATGATCCATGACCCATTCGTTTAAGGTTATAAACATCATGTAGGGTTATTGTAAAGTATATTTATTCGTTGTTGACACTTTGAACCCTTATATTTACACAGTTTCATTGTTTGTCAACTTTAGTCCTTCAAGAACATTCTTTCACACGTTCAAAGGTTATGACACGTGTCAAGACATTATAGGACGTAAGTTTTCGAGGTGTTACAGAATAATTGGTTGAGGTTCAACTGGATTTCGAGCAGCAGCAACGATTGCTGGAATAGCATTTGCTATTCCCTGTGCAACGATATTCAAATGTATAAATTATAATTAGTCACAATAAAACAATCACACATAATCATGTCAAATGTATAAATTATTGGCACAAAAGAAAATAAATAATAATTAGTCACAATAAAACAATCACACATAATCATGTCAACACGTATAGCCAAAATTGTCGACTTTGCGGCGTTGATATTTTTTTATATATTAGTATGCAACCATACACACTGGTTATTTTACAAAAGTTTTGTTTTAGGTTATTTTACATGATTATATTTTTATTAATAGTTATTATTATTTTATTATTATTAAAAAAACACAACCACATATGATCCCTGTCAGCTGGCACTTCAGAAACTGTTGGTGCATATGTATGTCGACTTCGTCTTATATCGAGTCTTGTATTAGATTAGATAGATCAGGGCACGTTATTCGAGAATATGATAAATATGTAGTGTAGGGGTATTTCGCACGAAATGACAAATTGTCATTTCACACGAAATCAACTGGGTATTTCGCACGAAATAGCTATTTCGTGTGAAATTGATTTCGCTTGATCTGTTTCGTGCGAAATAGGCTGCCCTATAAATACTTGCCTTGTTCGTTTTATTTGTAACTTTTTGGTTTCAGAGTCGAACTGTTGCCGAAGTGTCTACTCGCTGTAAAACGTTGTTATATCAATTAAAAGACAGTTTAAAGTGAATTGCAAGCTGAATCAACTTGATATGTTTGTTTCCGCCTCTCGTATTGAGGAAAAAATCTTCTGAATAACTCGTTTAGTCGTGAAAACGATCCTACAAGTGGTATCAGATCTCAGGAGGAAGAGTTCTAAATGATTCGGCTAAAAATTCTGATTTCTACACCTTCTTTTCAAAATTAAACGAGTTTTCACGGATAAAATGGATTGATTTTCTCACATTATAAGCGAAATTGTGTTTTACCAAAGCCTTGAAAGAATTAGATCTAAAATCGGACTAAAACTTGTTCAATTTGACAAAAACATGGCCGAATTGATGACATTAACAGCATTTCGCACGGAATAGTATCTGTTTCATCTATTTCGCACGAAATACCACACTCATTTCGCACGAAATCACCCTATATTGTCATTTCGTTTGAAAAAGTACTTCATTTCGTACGAAATCACCCATTTCGTACGAAATCACTTCATTTCGCTTGAAAGTTCAGCTATTTCGTACGAAATCATCTATTTCGCACGAAATCAGTCATTTCGCTTCAAAAGACATTTCGCTTGAGAAGTTATTTCGTTTGAACAAAGTCATTTCGTGTGAAAAAGTGTATTTCGCACCAAAGTTCATTTCGTTTGAAAGATTAAGTTTGTGAGAATTTGAAACCGAATCATGGAAGAAGAATTTTACAACGCCTTTGCTACTCCGATTACCATTGCACAACACACAATGTTAGAAAATGAAACGGGCACTATGCAAAAACCGCTAAAGCTTATGAATATCGAGGAGTATAAAGGATGGGAGGAGCGATTCGAAAATTGGGTTCAAGCAAATTATTTGGATGCTTGGGAATGTGTTGAAACAAAATATGTTAGACCGATGAATGATGATGAAGAGGTTATTGCAATTAAAGATTTAAGTGCAGAAGAGAAAAAGAAATACAAAGATGAAAAAATGATGACAAGTTTATTGCATCAAGCTATGAATGAAGATATTTTAGTTTTATTGCAACACAATGGAACTGCATATTCAATCTGGAAAGCATTAAAATCAAAGTTTGTTGGAAGTAAAGAAATGATAAAGAATAAAAAAACACTTTTAAAAAAAGAGTTCGATTTATTCGTGGTTTGAGAACTGAAAGCACTAAGCAGATCATTGAAAGATATTGCAATTTGTTAGTCAACATGAAGAGGGTAAAAATCACAAAAGATAATGAAGAGTTGATTGAAAAGCTGGTTGATGCATTGCCACATGAAACTTGGGGCACGTATCTTATGATGTTGAGAAATAAAAAGGATTTTAGGAATCTAACACTGGGAAAGTTCATTGAAAAACTTGAAGCTCAAGAGATGGAACAAAGGAAGATCTCTAGAATGAAGGATTTTGATGGTGAACAAGATATCGGTTTATATTACAAAGGAGGTGTTAGTGATAAGACCAACATGTCACCAAAGATCGAAACTGCATTCAATGCTAAAAGTTCATCTGGAGGATCATCTAAAGGATCAAACAATAAAATGAGTTTTTCTTCATATCCATCATTTGATCCAAATGTTTCAGCGACAAAGAATGGCAAAGTTCTACAATGCAACATTGCACTAAATTTTGAAAATGATCAAAACTACTCGGAAGAAGTTGCAAAAAGTCACATGTCTTTGTTAGTGACTGTGTTAGAGTCGTATGGAAGTTTAGTAGCAGGAAGGATCGGAAATCCAATGTTGACAAAAGAGGATTATGATCAGATTGACGCTGAAGAAATGGAATTAATGGATATAAAATGGTGTATGGCAAGTGTGTTGAGAAGAGCTGAGAAATTCAAACAAATTACGGGAAGAGATGATTTCCGTGATGCAAATGTTTCTACTTTAGGATTTGATAAATCTAAAGTTACTTGTTTTCGTTGCAGGGAAAAAGGACATTTCAAGAGAGAATGCACAAACTGCGATGCAAGTGGAGTTCAAAATCCGTTCAACAACAATGATTATTATCGGAAAGCGATCTATCATCAAGTTGCTCAACAACCACATCAACAACAACCACAAACTGCTCATACTAAGAAGGAGATTGAAGAATCAAAGAAAGCATATTTGATGAGCAAATTAATCGATCAAGATGATGAAAAATTACCAGAAGGTTTTAGCTGGGATAATTACTGTCCAGATAAAGAATTCTTGGCTAAAGCGTTTGTTGCTAGAGTTGATGAAGATAGTGATAATGATTATTATGCAAACAGAATGAAAGAGCATTTAAGAATGTTAGAGGAGAGTGACAGTGATGATGGAAAAGTTTGAAAGAAAAAGAAGAAAGTTAAAAAACAAGTTAGCAGTGATGATGAAGAAGTTCCTGTGATAAAGAAAAAGGTAAAACAAATTCCAGCTTTCAAAGTTGAAGCAGAAGCTGATGCACGAAAAATTCCTGTGAAATGTGAAAACTGTGAAGCAGTGAAGAAGCAAAATAGTACATTGATTCATAACATGAAGAGATTGAAAGAATCTTATGATGTTCTTAACAAAGCAATGAATCAGTACAATCAGTCAAGCAGTGAACAAGCAACAGCAATGAAAACACTTCAAGGAGCTTTTATGACAAAACAGAAAATCGTCAACAATTACATTGAAAAGTGTGTTGTTCTGGAACAAAAACTGGAAACTCAGAGGATTGAAACAGAAAGGGTAAACAGGTTGTTAAAAAGTTACTCATGTACTTCTTATGTTATTGACAGGATTTATCCAACAGTGGAAGGCATGAAGGCGTTTGAAGAAGAGGATACTGAAGAAAAGATTTCTGGTAAGAAACAAGGTTTTAGTTACAACAAGTGTCCACCCCCGCTTGAAAATGGATATTCTTCACGAAATCCAAATTCAGAAAGAGTCGAAAAGGCAACCAACTTACAGTGGGAATCTGAGTCATCAGATAATTTGCCAGACAATATTGATGTTACATTCACTTCATCTGATACTGATCATGAGTCAGAGTTAATATAGAAAGTGGTCGATCAGGTGTTGGATAAAGATGAAACCGAGGAGTCAAAGTTGGAGTCAAATTCAGAGTCAAAGTCTGAAACTTTAAGTCCAACAGTCAAAAAGGACAAACGGGTTTACAATAAAGAATTTCTGCTATCAAAATCTAATTTGAATGATGAAATGTTCAAAGTAGCATATACTTTGAATGATTCTGACAAATTATATTCTGATGAAGAATTTCCAATAAGAGGTGTCAAAACTGAAATGATTAAAAAGGTTTTCAAATTAACAGAAATTAATATTTCTGAAATAAAAGATGTGAATTTTCCTGAAAAACCTAAAAAATACACCTCAAGAGATCAACAGAGGTTAAATAAGAAAAAAAGTTACAGTTCTGGTTCTGATTTTCAAAAGAAACCAAACCATAACGGTAATTTCAAAAGGAAAGGTCTTGGCTTTATTCCACCGATAAATCATAAAAATGAAAAAAACTTATAAACCAAAAACTGTATTTGTTTCAGGGATATCATCTGAATAAGAAAAAGAGCAATTGTTCAGAAAGCAAACGAACAAAGAATTCCTTGCTAAGAAGCAAGAGGAAATAAAGAATGAATTTGCTCAGAAAAAGGAAACGAGAACCTGTTTTCAATGCAAAACAGTTGGTCATATTGCCAGGAATTGTTCAAAGGCAATCCAAACAAAACAAGGAGTTTCTTTTAAACTGAAAGAAAAGATGGTTGAGAATGAATCACCAATTAAACCTTTTATAGTTTTCAAAAACTCGAAATTTGAGGTTGGCGAATGTTCAAAAGGTTTTACAAAAGAAAAGCAAATCTTGACAACCAAAAGTTGGTCGTTAAGAAATCTGATGATAGTTCTAGCAATGATTTTGATTCGTCAAAATCAGAGGAGCTATTTTCTGGCGATGAATCTGATTCCACAAAGTCAGAGGAGCCACAAGTTGAATCAAAAGTTGAGAAATCAGTACCGCCAATGGATGATGTAAATTTTCCACCATTGAAGGCTGAAAATTTTAAACAAAAAGTTGGTAAAATTGAGATTTCGAATCAATTCTTTTATGAAAAGAAAGAATTTGATGTTGAGAAAGCTTTTAACCCCGAAGTGCAACATATTTTTGGAAAAATGATTGATGGGAAGGTCAAAGGGGTAAAGGAATTTTATGAGAAGAAGATGAAAGGAAAGAAACCGAGTGTTAATAACTCGGAATCTCCTAAGGTCTGTCAGGCTTGGGATAACTTCTTTAACTGAAAAAACTGATTTGCCGGAGCTCCCAGGTTGGTAAGTGTGGAGTAGGAATCGACATCATTCTTGATAATTGTGTTTGTAAAGAACCTACAAGTGGTAAATCAAGGACATTAAGTTGTACTTGATTTCCTACAAGTGGTATTTGTTGGTTGAACTTAAAAATGTTATATTTTTTTAAAAAGGTTGAAGATGAAAGAACAAGGTGATGAATTGATCCCCTAACCTACAAATGGTTTGTGAAATCCAACAAAACTAATTTTCTGGAAAAACCATTTTGATTAAAACAAACTTAAGTGTTTTGAAATCTTAATGGGAAAATAGTTTGTTGTCAGGGGGAGTTCTGATTGTTTAAGCCAAGAAAATGGAGATTTGAAGCAATTCACAACAGTTGTCACTTTATTTGTACAGTTTGTTTTTCAAATTATTTTTAAAATGGTTTTGAATTTTAGGGGGAGTAAGAAATTTCTGAAAATCCAAAAACATTAGAAAATTTGAAAAAGTCAAAAACATGATAAAATCAAAAATGAGTTTTGTTGTGAAAAAGAGAAAATGATAGTACATCAGTGGACGATCACAGCATGCTAAAGAATTGGAAAGTTAAAAAGTGATAAACGGTCTCACTGATGATGTGCCAGTAGGTTTTTATACATTTAGTAGATTGTGTCGAGATATAAACCTAAATTTCAAACTTACTTATCTCGTGGGGAACATCTCTAGGATATATGGGTAACCCCCGAAATCTTGTTTGAAAGATCCCTCTTTCTGAGATACTAGGTCTTTATGCTTAGTGATATCTGGGGTATTATTCCGGGACTTCTGATTTTGCGGAAGCAATGGCTTAGTCCCCGTATAATACTTTTCGCTTGCTTGAAATAAAAGCACTCCCCTTGGCATAAAAATGATGAAACATTGCAAAATGCTAATCATGTACTGTTGAAGAAAAGATTCTCTAAAGGGAACACACCTAAAGTCGAAGCCATCATCTCTCTGATTTTGCGGAAGCAATAGCCTGAGCTCTCATGGCCCTCGCATTTAACCCTTTACAGATATCATCTAGGTATACTCACCTGTAAGACTGAATATTGGGATCTGGATACGGGAGTATATTCTGAGGTGGGATACACGTATAAGTTTAAGTCTCTAAAACATTAATCTCGTATCTCGAAATAGTTGAACTTTGTGTGAAAATTTAAGTGGATCAGTATACTGACAATCTAAGTGAATCATTTAGAACTTAAAATGATTAAAGCTTAATGGTGTTGGTGATTTGTCTCATAAACTGATATGATTCTCTTACACAAACTCACAAAAATATTGTTTGTAAATATTTCTTTACTGCATTTCCATTATAATCAAAATTCAAAAAGATTTTCAGTATGTTTTAGCATAAATTTTGAAAATACAAAAAGATTTTTGACAACTGATGTTGAAAAGCTGATTTTCAAAATTCCAAGTGCTAAACATGATGAACTGGTTTGGGAGAGTTTGTTTGAGGTGTTTGAGATGAAAAATTGTTTGAAAAGATAAATGGTATTTTTACAAGTGGTTCTTCAGAGATTAACATTGTAAAATCATTTATTGTTTGATTAATATCTGCATGTGGTATATAAATTTGTCAAATTTTAAATTTGTGAAATTTATTGTGTGGTAGAGATTGTGCAGGATAGTCAGGTTCCTGATTTTGGTTATATAGAAAGCCCGATTGCGATCCTGATCTTGTGAAAGCCAGATTACGATCCCAAGCACAACTTAAGGGGGAGTCTGTTAGCAAAGGGGAGTCTGAAGATAGTAGAGCCAAGTTCAGATCCTGAAGTTTACGCAAGCTGATGATGCTGATGAACTTAAGGAATCAAGAGATCTGATCAAGAGAATTAGGAAGATCAATATTCAAAGGAGAAATTAGCTGATAGAGAAAAGATAGAGGATTGAGGATGTTTTACATTGTCAGATATTTCGGGAGAGAACGAGAAGACTGATAAAGTCTGAAGATTGAAGACTCGACACTGAAGACTTCGTCAACATCCAAGGGGGAGTCTGTTGGTGCATATGTCTGTCGACTTCGTCTTATATCGAGTCTTGTACTAGATTAGATAGATCAGGGCATGTTATCCGAGAATATGATAAATATGTATTATAGGGGTATTTCGCACGAAATGACAAATTGTCATTTCACACGAAATCAACTGGGTATTTCGCACGAAATAGCTATTTCGTGTGAAATTGATTTCGCTGGATCTGTTTCGTGCGAAATAGGCTGCCCTATAAATACTTGCCTTGTTCGTTTTATTTGTAACTTTCCGGTTTCAGAGTCGAACTGCTGCCGAAGTGACTACTCACTGTAAAACGTTGTTATATCAATTAAAAGACAGTTTAAAGTGAATTGCAAGCTGAATCAACTTGATATGTTTGTTTCCGCCTCTCGTATTGAGGAAAAACTCTTCTGAATGACTCGTTTGGTCGTGAAAACGATCCTACAGAAACGACGTTCCCTCTCTTCGTATTACCATGATATCCTCTCCCCCACTTCCTGGATTCTATTTCCTGCGTCCACCAGCTCCTCGCCATAGTGGCGGAGTTCAGCCAAGTTCTCGGTGCTCATCGGTGGGATTGGGGCAGGCTCTGGATCAAACTAGGGGAAAAAGGTATTAGGGTTCTTCAAAAGATTCTGAAATTTCCAATCACTTGTCCACCATTCTTCCAGCTCTCCTAGTAGAAGTTGGTGGCTGAAAATGGGATCTGGGATAGCAGGTTCCAAATTAACTGGAAGTTGTGATTCAATTGGATAATTGAAGAGGTCTTCATTGGCAGGTCCAATGAGGTCACAATTTGCCAGTTTACGATCCAACTCTTCCCACGGTGGCATTTCCTGGGCTTGCCCTGAACTTTCCCCGATCTCCTTTCCTTTGCCTTTATCCTTGGGATCCTCGGTCCTTTTAATCCTTTGTGCAGCTAGCTTCTTCCTCCGTACGCGTCTCCAGCCTATGATTCTCCTTCTCTTTTTCGTCTTTGGTTTCTCCTAGGCTTGAGCCTGGAATTCCATGGGTTCTTCAGTGTCGGCCAGATAATCGGAAAAGTCTCTGGAAACTTCTACGTCAGCAGGATAGATAGTGATATTCTGAAGAGCTTCAGACAACTCATTCATGCTGTTTAGCAGATATAGAGGAAACACAAAATCCTAATTAAAAAGTTATATATTGCAAATTAAATTTCAAGGAATTAAATTGATAAATTAAGTATTTCTAAATACTCAATTGGCTAAAATCAGTGGCTCTGATACCACATTTTTTCTGTCACGGCCCCCGTCCCGCTGTGACCCGGTCCAGGAGCCGCGGGACAGAAACCCGTGGTATTTATTTTTTGAGTTAACAACGGAAGATTTACCAGGATCTTTTAAAACTTGAAACTGCCCAATTATTTTATTTCATAATTTGGGAAAAACCCCGTAATTTACAATAGAGGAATTTCACGAGGAAATTCCCTGTTTTACAAAACATGTTTATTTATTTAACTGAGCCACCACTTCAAGCTTTATTAGTGCTCCATAGCACTTTTCCTTGATTCACAGTAGGTCACCTGAAACATTTTTAAAAATATTTTATCAGCGGGGAAATACTGGCGAGTCACACGATTTCAATAAAACGACACATAGTTATAAATTACAGCATAAGAGCGATTACAATGGCTACTATCTTATTTTTATCTGGCGCCGTGTCACACCCTGGTGACGATGGTCATACCACTATTGGTCCTTTCACCCAAGTAGTGATGATATCACTGTTAGGGTTTGTTAACCTAACCATGAGAGATAAGTAATGTGCACAATACCCCACGTGCCAGTGATTCAAGATAACCAAGACTTAATCCCTGTAATTATAACTTTTGAAAATAATTTGAGTATTGTAAAACATGGTTGATAAAAAGAGAATGACTCACATTGTAAGTTTAGACGGGCAGAGTTTAGCCTACTGATTTAGCCGTGTAACCTAGTTAAAATGACATGCATACGAAACTAGGTCAGAAACTTAATACAACATTTACGATAAGCTTCACGAGATCAAAACCCTCACGACGAATGACAAAGTATAGCCCTGATTTGGACAGCACTTAAACATCCATCGGATCAGTTTCGATCAATCGGACATTACATCGTAGCAGTGATCGAGTTAATACCATGTATTCGTAGCAGCGTTTCACTACTTGGAAATTCGAATTTGAGCAGATTTCTTCGTGTTTTAGAAAGTTTTACGTTCACAGATGCAAAGCTCATGAACTGAACAATTTATAGCTGAAATATGGGTTTTTCGCGGCTCGCATAAACCCTTAGATGTATCTTAATCTGCCCGCGAGGGTCCATAGTCTACGTGTAGGGCTGGAGTGTCACGAGTAGGGTTGCCACGCGTGTGACACGTGGCTTAAATGCTTATCCGGATGATTTTTACGTTGTCGCGGCCCGCGTAACCTTATGAAAACCAAAAATCTGATTTTCTTGATTTTTGTTATGGATTGGGGTTTCAGGGGTCCGGGTTTTCACTTACAGGTTGTTTAGGGACATTTTTGCAGGTCCATACATCCTCCCCACCTTATTTAAAATCTCGTCCTCGAGATTTATTGAAATAAGTGAGGATGCTTTCGCTTCATCTCCGATTCCAACTCCCAGGTGTATTCCGATCCTCTTTTCGAATCCCACTTGACTTTGACCAGTACCAATCTTTTGTGTTTGAGAAACTTGATCTTTCTGTCTTCTATTTGAAGCGGTTTCTCCACGAACTTCAATTTTTCATTCACCTCTATGTCTTGAAGAGGGACTACCAGGGATTCGTCAGATATACATTTCTTGAGGTTAGATACATGAAATACGTCACGTACTCCAGCCAGTTCTTCCGGTAGTTATAAGCGATAAGCAACTGGTCCTATGCGTTGGATTACTGGAAATGGTCCTATGTACCTTGGACTTAGCTTTCCCTTCTTACCGAACCGAACTACTCCTTTCCAAGGAGAGACTTTCAAGAGTACCTTGTCTCCAACTTGAAATTCTAGTGGCTGGCGTCGATTGTCTGCATAACTCTTCTGGTGATCTCGAGCCGTTTTCAGTCTTTCCTTGATTTAGGTGATCTTGTCGGTGGTTTCTTTCACAATCTCGGGACCTGATAATTGGCTTTCTGCTATTTCTGCCCAACAAACTGGAGTTCTACACTTTCGTCCATACAGTGCTTCAAATGGGGCAGCCTCGATGCTTGCATGATAACTATTGTTATAGGAGAACTCGATTAAGGGTAAATGGTCGTCCCAATTTCCCCCAAAATCTATGACACATGCTCTAAGCATGTCTTCCAAGGTTTGGATCCTCCTTTCACTTTGTCCGTCTGTTTGGGGATGATAAGCCGTACTTAAATTTAATCTTGTCCCCATGGCTTCTTGGAAACTTGTCCAGAAATGTGAAGTGAAACGAATATCTCTATCTGATACAATAGAGAGTGGGACTCTGTGTAAGGATACTACCTCGTCTACGAACAACTTTGCTAACCTTTCCATGCTAAAGGTTTCTTTCATGGGTAGGAAATGAGCTGATTTGGTTAATCGATCCACAATTACCCAAATAGCGTCATTACCCTTTCTGGTTTTGGGTAACTTAGTAACAAAGTCCATTGTTATAAGCTCCCATTTCCATACAGGCATTTCTAATTGTTGTAGTAGGCCTG
Source organism: Helianthus tuberosus (assembly GCA_030545235.1). NCBI lineage: Eukaryota > Viridiplantae > Streptophyta > Magnoliopsida > Asterales > Asteraceae > Helianthus > Helianthus tuberosus. The sequence continues at coordinate 15,775 of JARYGA010016684.1, read as the reverse complement.
AGGGTTTCTGGTGTTCTGCCTTAACTTGTGAACAAGTTAGACACTTAGATACATATCTGGCTATGTCGTTTTTCATTCCTATCCACCAGAAGTTATTCCTTAAATCTTGGTACATCTTATTATTATCAGGATGCATGGTATACCTAGATTTATGGGCTTCCTCTAGAATCTTATCTCTTAAGTTTCCTTGCTTTGGTACCCAAGTCCTTTTCTTATGGAATCTCCAAATTCCATCACTTCCTTGCTCTAATTCCTTTATTCTTCCCTTCATTCCTTCAGCATCATCCTTGATTGCTGTTTCTTGAACATTCTTCAGTTGTTCCATTAAATCTAATTGTAGATTTAATCTAAGAGTACGAACTCGCTTTTGCTTTTCATGATACTTACGACTTAAGGCATCTGCAACTACATTTTCCTTTCCCTTCGTGATATTGAATATCACAGTCGTAGTCACTTAGAATTTCCATCCATCTTCTTTGCCTCATGTTTAATTCCTTTTGCCCAAATATGTATTTTAAAATCTTATGATCTGTATAGACAGTAAACCTACTTCAGTACAGATAATGTCTCCAAATTTTAAGGTCAAAAATTATGGCTCCTAATTCCAAGTCATGAGTCGTATAATTTTCCTTGTGCTTTTTCAATTGCCTTGAGGCATACGCAATTACCTTCTTGCGTTGCATCGGCACACATCCTAATCTTAGTTTAGAAGCATCATAATAAACTTCAAAATCTTCTGTCCCCTTCTGGTAAGGAAAGAATTGGGGCGTTTGTTAACCTTTTCTTTAAAATCTTAAAAGCCTCTTCTTGTCTAGATCCCCATTCAAACTTCACCGCTTTACATGTTAGCTTAGTTAATGGTACAGCTATTTTGGAAAAATCCTTAGTAAACCGTCTATAGTATCCGGCTAACCCTAGAAAACTTCTAACTTCCATAGCTGATTGCGGGACCTTCCACTTGGTGATTGCTTCTATTTTGGAGGGATCTACGTGAATACCTTCGTGATTCACCATGTGTCCTAAAAATTGTACCTCTTGTAGCCAAAATTCACACTTCGAGAATTTGGCATAAAGTTCTCTTTTCTTAACAAAGTTAAGAGTGCATGTAGGTACTCACAATGCTCGTCCTGACTTTTGGAATAAATAAGTATGTTGTCGATAAAGACAATAAAAATTTTATCCAAATACGGTTTACAAATCCTATTCATCATGTCCATAAATGCTGCAGGAGCATTTGTTAATCCAAAGGGCATGACTGTAAACTCGTAATGACCATACCTAGTTCTAAAAGCAGTTTTAGGTATGTCTTCTTCTTGTACTTTCAACTGATGATATCCGGAGCGTAAATCTATCTTAGAAAAATATCTAGCTCCCTGAAGTTGATCGAAAAGATCATCAATCCTGGGTAATGGGTATCGATTCTTAATTGTAACCTTATTCAATTCCCTATAATCGATACACATTCGCATCGACCCATCTTTCTTTTTCACAAACAACACGGGTGCTCCCCAATGGGATGAACTAGGTTGTATAAATCCTTTTCTTAACAGTTCATCTAACTGCTTTTTCAATTCTAGCATTTCGGTGGGTGCTAACCGATAGGGTGCCTTGGCTATCGGTATAGTTCCAAGAATTAGATGAATTCTAAATTCTACTTCCCTATCGGGTGGTAATCCAGGTAGCTCTTCCAGAAATACATCCGGGTATTCTGATACTACAGAAATTTCCTTAAGTTCCTTATCTTTAGTGTTAATGATTACCGAAATCATATACACTATTCCTTGTTTTCTTGAATAACTGGCCATTTTCATTACTGAAATGAATTTCATTGGCTTACGTGACTTACCTCCTGTAATCACCACTATTTCTCCTGTAGGTGTATGAATTTCTATGGAATTCTTATCACAGAGGATTCGAGCATGGTTGGCTACTAACCAATCCATTCCTAACACGACATCGAATCCGGCTAAATTCATAGGTAATAGGTTTGCAGAAGATTTATGGCCTAAGAGTTCTATCTTTCCTTTTTGCAAAACCTTATCTATGTTAACAGAATTACCATCTGCGGTTCTACCGTAAAAATTTGTCTAAGGTTGGTTAAGGGTAGGTTAAGAGCTTGGCAGAATGAAGTATTTATAAAACTTTGGTTTGCACCAGAGTCAAATAATACTTTTGCATAAACTTCGTGAACTAGGAACATACCAGCTATTACATCTGGGATTAGCTTTGCTTCCTGGGTAGTCAATTGGAAGGCTATTGCGTTTTTCTTGGTAGTTCCTTCTGCAGGTTTGGCTTTGTTGTCAGCCGGTTTGACCAGTTTAGGCAGTCTGGTCTAAAATGTCCAGCTTCTCCACAGTTGAAGCAAATTGTGGATTTCTTTCTTCTGCAATCTTCTTCTTGATGCCCCGGAATTTTGCGGAAATTGCAATACCCTTTGCATCTTCTAAAATGCTTCCTTTTACAGGTACTGCAGAATGGAGCAGTGGAAGGTTGCCCGGTTCCCTTTTTCTTAAAATTACTACTATTACCCACACGAAATCCTTGGGTAATCTTTTGGGCCACTTCCTTCTTTCTATTTTCTTCTCGCGTACACACCAGTCCATCTGTCAAAGTGTTGGCTAATTCCACGGCATCGTCAATTGTGCGAGGTCTCGCAGCTTTAACGATATCTCGGATTTCGCCAATCAAACCCCACATATAGCGAGAAATAAGTACCGGTTCTGGCGAAGCCAGGGTTGGTACAACTCTAGCATACTCGAAGAATGTTGAAGTATACCCTCGACAGTCCACATCAACCATTCGGTTGTTCAGGAACTTATTTGTCATTTGTTCCTTTTCATATTCGGGACAGAATTTTCTTTCTACTAGACTCTTAAATTCTGCCCAATTCATGACACACGCCACATCACTTCCCTTAGCTTGTAGTACGGTGTTCCACCATTCGAGTGCTCCTTCTTTAAAACGATGCGACGCATACATGACCTTGTCTTCCTCGGCACATTTACTTATTTTAATTACTGCTTCGGTTTTCTCTAACCAACGCAGTGCAGCAGTTGCCCCTTCATTGCCTGGAAATTCAACTAGTTTACAGGCAAGAAATTCCTTGTAAGTGCAACCAGGCGTTGCAGCTTTCATTTTCTTAAGGAATGGGGCTTGCATCCCATCATTATCATTATTATTATTGTTGCCGCCTCCATTTACACTATTACTGAAATTGTCGTCACGAGTACGTTTCTGGGAATAATTGGTTGAGGTTCAACGGGATTTCGAGCAGCAGCAAGGATTGCTGGAATAGCATTTGCTATTCTCTGGGCAACGATATTTTCTATATCTTGCCTATTAAGAAAGTGATCCTCATTGTTTTGCTCAGATTGGTTAACTTCATTAACTGGCTCATTGATGGCGTGTTCCATCTGATAATTATCAATATTTAAATGTATAAATTATTGGCACAAAAGAAAATAAATAATAATTAGTCACAATAAAACAATCAAACATAATCATGTCAACACGTATAGCCAAAATTGTCGACTTTGCGGCGTTGATATTTTTTTTATATATTAGTATGCATCCATACACACTGGTTATATTACAAAAGTTTTATTTTAGGTTATTTTACATGATTATATTTATATTAATAGTTATTATTATTTTATTATTATTAAACACACAACCACATACTATCCCTGTCAGCTGGCACTTCAGAAACGACGTTCCCTCTCGTCGTATTTCCATGATATCCTCTCCGCCACTTCCCGGATTCTATTTCATGCGTCCACCAGCTCCTCGCCATAGTGGCGGAGTTCAGCCAAGTTCTCGGTGCTCATCGGTGGGTTTGGTGCAGGCTCTGGGTCAAATTGGGGGAAAAAGGTATTAGGGTTATTCAAAAGATTCTGAAATTGCCAATCACTTGTCCACCATTCTTCCAGCTCTCCTGGTAGAAGTTGGTGGCTGACAATGGGATCTGGGATAGCAGGTTCCAAATTAACTGGAAGTTGTGATTCAATTGGATAATTAAAGAGGTCTTCATTGGCAGGTCCAATGAAGTCACAATTTTCCAGTTTACGATCCAACTCTTCCCACGGTGGCATTTCCTGGGCTTGCCCTGAACTTTCCCCGATCTCCTTTCCTTTGCCTTTATCCATGGGATCTTCAGTCCTTTTAATCCTTTATGCAGCTGGCTTCTTCCTTCGTACGCGTCTCCAGCCTACGATTCTCCTTCTCTTTTTCGTCTTGGGTTTCTCCTGGGCTTGAGCCTGGAATTCCATGGGTTCTTCAGTGTCGGCCAGATAATCGGAAAAGTCTCTGGAAACTTCTACGTCAGCAGGATAGATAGTGAGATTCTGAAGAGCTTCAGACAACTCATTCATGCTGTTTAGCAGATATAGAGGAAATACAAAATCCTAATTAAAAAGTTATATATTGCAAATTAAATTTCACAGAATCAAATTGAGAAATTAAGTATTTCTAAATACTCAATTGGCTTAAATCAGTGGCTCTGATACCACCTTTTTCTGTCACGGCCCCCGTCCCGGTGTGACCCGGTCCAGGAGCCGCGGGACAGAAACCCGTGGTATTTATTATTTGAGTTGACTGCGGAAGATTTACCAGGATCTTTTAAAACTTGAAACTGCCCAATTATTTTATTTCATAATTTGGGACAAACCCCGTAATTTACAATAGAGGAATTTCACGAGGAAATTCCCTGTTTTACAAAACATGTTTATTTATTTAACTGAGCCACCACTTCAATCTTTATTAGTGCTCCGTAGCACTTTTCCTTGATTCACAGTAGGTCACCTGAAACATGTTTTAAAAATATTTTATCAGCGGGGAAATACTGGCGAGTCACTCGATTTCAATAAAACGACACATAGTTATAAATTACAGCATAAGAGCGATTACAATGGCTACTATCTTATTTTTATCTGGCGTCGTGTCACACCCTGGTGACGATGGTCATACCACTATTGGTCATTTCACCCAAGTAGTGATGGTTATCACTGTTAGGTTTGTTAACCTAACCGTGAGAGATTAGTAATGTGCACAATACCCCACTTGCCAGTGATTCAAGATAACCAAGACTTAATCCCTGTAATTATAACTTTTGAAAATAATTTGAGTATTGTAAAACATGGTTGATAAAAAGAGAATGACTCACATTGCAAGTTTAGACGGGCAGAGTTTAGCCTATTGATTTAGCCGTGTAACCTAGTTAAAATGACATGCATACGAAACTAGGTCAGAAACTTAATACAACATTTACGATAAACTTCACGAGATCAAAACCCTCACGACGAATGACAAAGTATAGCCCTGATTTGGGCAGCACTTAAATATCCATCGGATCTGTTTCAATCAATCGGACATTACATCGTAGCAGTGATCGAGTTAATACCTTGTACTCGTAGCAGCGTTTCACTACTTGGAAATTCGAATTTGAGCAGCTTTCTTCGTGTTTTAGAAAGTTTTACGTTCACAGATGCAAAGCTCATGAACTGAACAATTTATAGCTGAAATATGGTTTTACGCGGCCCGCGTAAACCCTTAGATGTATCTTACGTGGCCCGCAAGGGTCCCTAGTCTACGTGTAGGGATGGAGGGTCACGAGTAGGGTTGCCACGCGTGTGACATGTGGCTTAAACGCTTATCCGGATGATTTTTAAGTTGTCGCGGCCCGTGTAACCTTACCTTAAGGCTTACGCGGCCCGCGTGAAAACCAAAAATCTGATTGTCTTGATTTTTGTTATGGATTAGGGTTTCAGGGGTCCGGGTTTTCACTTACGGGTCGTTTAGGGACATTTTTGCAGGTCCTTACAAATCACACCATCCTAACCAATCTCACCACCCTTTACATTCCCATTCTTTCCATCACTCCGATTCTACTTATTCTCCAGCGCAGTTCAACCCTCACGACTACGTCAACGACTTTTTGGGTTTCAATCCTTTAGGACCCGAGGATCACTTTTCCCAGGAGATGGAAATGGATGACGACCCGGACCCAGAAATGCAAACCGGAACACCGGGCCACCCTATTAGCATCTCTAGCGGTTCTCCATACCAAGGATCGCCGTACTGAGGGCTTGATTCGTATGCTGAGAGGATGGCCCAGTATGATTGGTTCTTTACCCCTTCATACCATAACTCTCCTGCTCAACCTCCTTTGGTTGAACCACAACTTCAAGCTGTTTCACCACCACCTCTTCCTGTTGAGGAGCCACCTCAACAGCCACCTCAGCCACCTCCCGAGCCACCAAGGCGAAGGAGGAATGCACGAATATCCTTACAAGGAGGACCTCGGTTCAGTTCTCCTCAAGGTTCAATCTCTTACCCTCCTAATCCCGGGGACCCCCAAATGGGTGGACCCTCACATGCGGTGCCGGAGGACAATCCCCCGCCAGTTTCTTATGCACCACCGCCACCGCCAGTGGGTTTTGACAACCCCATACCAACATACCCAGGTTCATCTGGGTATAACCCATCTGGGTATCCATTTGACTATGGAACCTATGATCCATATCTTACTGCGGCACAGCATAATGCACTTTATCCTTCTTCTTATCCTCAAGTTTATCCAACTGGATATCCAGTGCAAGGGTATCACTACCCATCTTACCAGCAACCTCCTCTCCAACAGGAGCAAACCCAAGAAATACTACAGAGGTTAGACAGGGTTGAGTGTGAAGCAGATGAAACCAAAAAGAAGCATAATGGCTTTCTTAAAGGCCTTGCGAATCTTATCAAAGGCAAAAAGAAATAGGGAATTGTTTATTTTATCTTGTATTGTCTTTTAATCAAGTCCCTGCGAGGACATTTTCCTTATTTTCAGTACCAAGTCCCTGCGTGGACTTATTTTCTATTTCTGTAGCCCCTGCGTGGGCAGTGTGTTGTTTCAAGTCCCGTTTAGGGCATCCTTGTACTAGTTTTATGATTTAATGAAGTTTATTTTAATTACTAAATATGTATTTTATTACATCATCATGCTTTATCTTTTCAATTTTTAATTGATCTACCAAAGAAATTTTTATAACCTAGCCAAATTATTAAATGGCTATGATGGTACAACCTTTTTAAGACAATAAATTCCTGTTAACATCTGAAAATATGTTAACATTTCTGGTTGTGCGGTACGAGAAACTACACAAGCTTCCAAATGTACTTGGATCCTTCCAAGTCACTATTATATAGCCTATATGATCAATATGAATCATGGCTAATAAACGTCAATAAGATGTATACACCAAAACATCCTTTTGAGATGTATGCTTATAAGCAAAGGTGTAATAATGACAATGAAAGTTTTATGTTATAGACTTCTTGTCAAAAAGGCGATGAACTTTGTTCGACCCTTAAAGAGATCACTGATCCAAGAGATCAATGATTATAATGGTCCTTGTGACAAGGCTTTTGTGCCATCTAAATGTCCTTCGAGACGAGCCTTGTGCTATATGAAAATGTCTTTCATGACATTGACAGTTGTGATTCATATCCCATGTCTAATAAATATAAAGGATTATATCCTATTAATTGCTTATTATGGTTCTGTTGTAACTAGGCAAATTATGATCAAATTGATTTTTATTTAAAGTGGTCTATATGGTTTAATAATACCATGACCATCTAATCATCAATGCGATGATTCATTATATAATTTAAATATATCATTACTGTTTGATATAGTATACGAAAAATGGCTGGCTCGGATGAAGCAAACAGTCATCCCGCAGAAGGAAACAACACCAGGATTAATATCACTGGTGCCGAACTACAAGCAATGATAACCACAGCGGTTGCACAAGCTGTGGATGATAAGTTCAAGGAACCGAGCAATGTTCGGTCCAAGACTCACACAACGTCCCATTCTCATTCGCATACATAGAAGAAGAGTGAGTCTCAACACTCGTCTAATCAGAGAAGTGAACCACAGAGGCAAGTTGTCCTCGAACCAACTCCCAGGTACACCAAGGGTTGTACCTATAAATACTTTGTCTCCTGTAAACCGAGGGATTTCACATGAGAAAAGGGGCGATAGACTGTATGAAGTGGTTAGACGAAATGGAGATTGTGATAGACATCAGTGAATGTGCTAAAGAAGATATAGTGAAGTTTGTGTCTCAATCTTTCAAGGGTGATGCCCTCACTTGGTGGAAGGCATTAGTGCAGGCACTGGAAAGGTTCCTTTGTATAACCTTTCATGGAATAAGTTTGTTGATTTGGTGAAGGACACTTATTGTCCTCAGCATGAGGTTGAAAGGATAGAGACTGACTTCCTCACCATGGTAATGAAGGATCTGGATTGTAGGTCCTATGTGACTAGTTTCAACTCGATGTCGAGCCTTGTACCATACTTGGTCACCCCTGAACCCAAACACATTGCACGTTTCATCGGTGGTTTGGCCCCTGAAGTGAAAGGGAATGTTAAGGCTTCTAAGCCAGCCACATATAGATCTGTTGTGGATCTATCTTTGTCCCTCACTCTTGATGTTGTGAGGAGTAGGGCAAAGAAAGCTACCGATGATGGGAAGAGGAAGAGAGAGGAAGACAAGTCTCCTCAATCAAACAAAAAGAGTAAAGGAAACTTTGGTTCTAAGAAAGGACAGTTTAGTGATAAGCCCCGGTGCAAAATCTGTAACAAAAGGCACTTTGGAAAGTGCAACCAAGACCCACAAGCCAAACCATGTGGGATTTGCAAAAAGAAAGGGCATAAATCTGTGGATTACCGGAATATCAAGGATGCAACCTGTTACGGTTGCAATGAAAATGGGCACATCAAGACATGTTGGATCGTCGTGTGACCCTAACGAGTCAATCTGATGAGTTCAACATAAAAAACAAAGGCGGAATCAATGTAATTGATGTAAAACAGCTTGTTCCTTTCTAATTATCTTCTTATTGATTGATTCTGAGCTTTTTACAATTCTGATAACAATTCGGCAGCACCTCGGCTCACAATCTATGACTTAATTCCGTTCCAAATGACTCGACAAGATCAGATATTTATAGGCGAGACTAATTCCGCTTGAACTGTTCACGCGGAATTAAGTTTCAAACGGAATTACCTAATTCCGTTCGGAATTAGTTAATTTCGCTTGAACATCTAATTCCGTTTGAATGACACTAAACACCTTTCAAGCGGAATTACCTATATGCTCGTTTTCTCGTTTTGTGTGCCCTGATCTATCTAATACAATACAAGACTCAATAAAGATGAAGTTAACAGACATCAGTGCATCAACAGACTCCCCCTTGGATGTTGACGAAGTCTTTAGCATCCTGTCTTCAGTCTTTAGTCTTGATTGTCTTTCCAAATTGTCTAACAGTAAAAGCTCCATTTAAACTTCTCTTCTTCTTTCAACAGCTAGCATAAATCACAGAATCTGAATCTTTAACAATCTTCAAACTCCCCCTTGAATGTAGATTCAAGAACTGTATCTGACTTTTAAGTCTTCAGACTCCCCCTATCAGTTAGCTAGGAATTTGCTTAGCTGCTTTCATAATAACATACCTGTTACCTGCACAATCTCTACCTAAATATAAGATATATGACAATAACAGTTTCAATCCAAACTTACCATACAACTTCATTTGTTAGTCTTGTCAGAATTTAGAAATCCACTTAAGTTTCCAGGTTCAAATTAATGACCCTGAGCACTCAATTTGTTTACCAAGTCCAACTTAAGGACCTTGATTGACCTGAGACAAAACACACTGACATTTTGTACAAATTTTTCAAACAATTTTATGAAATTTACAAGTTTCAAATTAATGAACTTGTTTTAACTTTTCATTTTCTCAATTATCATGTTAAGCTCTCAACTCATCTTCCAGCTCAGAAACTTCCTGCATCTGCTTCAATTCGAATCTGAAGATCAGCTTTCCACTTTGGTTTGTCGGAAAAATAAAGCAGAAATGTAAAATCTTTTTGGATTTTTTTAAAAAATTTCTAAACTAGAAATGAAATACAAAAATGAAATGCAGTAAAAGTAAACTATATACAAACATATTTTTGGTGAACGTGTTAGGGAATCATATCAGCTATTTGACAAATCACAAGTACCGTTAAGCTTTAATTTCATACTCAGAATTAAACAATTCACTTAGGTAGCGTTCGTTTCATGGAATGGAATGGGATGGAATTGGGAAGCTTTTCTTTGTAAAATTGATCTTGGTTTGGGTAGGGAGGAATTTGAAATCCAATGAATTTCTTTAATCAATGAAATTTGTGACTATTTCAACATTCCATTCCATTCCTTCATTAGAGTGAAGGATTTCTAAGGAATGTTGAAATAGTCACAAATTTCATTAGAGTGAAGGATTTCAAATTCCTCCCTCCCCCAACCAAGATCAATTTTACAAAGAAAAACTTCCTAATTTCATTCCATTCCATTCCATTCCATGAAACGAACGCTACCTTAGATTGTCGATATACTGATCCACTTAAATTTTCACACAAATTTCAATCTGTCCAGGATACGGATTAAGTGTTTTAGAGACTTAAACTTATTCATGTGTCCCACCTCTTGAATATACTCCCGTATCCAAATCTCAATATTCAGTCTTACAGGTGAGTATACCACAGATGATATCTGTAAGGGGTTAAATTACGAAGAACCGTGAGAGCTCAGGTCAGAACTTCCGTTCAGCAGAGAGATGACGGCTTCGACTTTTGGTGGGTCCCCTTTAGAGGATCTTTTTTACAACAGCAATGATTAACATTTTTAATGTTTCATCATTTTTGTGCTGAGGGCGGTGCTATATTTCAAGCAAATGGTAAAGTATTATACGGGGACTAGGCCATTGCTTCCGCATTATCAGAAGTCCCGGGATAATACCCCAGATATCACTGAGTATAAAGACCTAGTATCTCAGAAAGAGGGATCTTTCAAACGAGATTTCAGGGGTTACCTATATATCCAAGTAGTGTTCCCCACGAAATAAGCAAGTTTGAATTTAGGTTTATATCTCGAACAAACCTACTAAATGTGTAAAAACCTATCGACACATCATCAGCGAGATTGTTTAAAACTTTTAAACTTTACAAATCTTTAGCATACCGTAATTTTCAAGCCAATGTACTATCATTTTCCCTTTTTACACAAGCTCTTTTCTGGTTTTCTATTGTTTTTGTATTTTGAAAATATCTCATGTTTTTGTATTTTTGAAATTTTTTACTGTTTTTGTATTTTCTGAAAATATTACCCTATACTCTCCCCCTAAATACCAAAACAAGTAAAAATCGACAAACCATTGCAGATTGCTTTTCAACATCATCTATAATGTCTTCTTCATCAACGCCAAGAATCTCCTCCAACACCGATAAAAGCTTCATACCGTTCAATTTTAACAAGTATTGAAAACGAGTTTTATCAAACGCTTTGGTATGTAAATCAGCTTTTTGTTCGTCAGTATGGATTTTCTCAATTCGTATCAACTTCTTCTCGAAACAATCTCGAATGAAGTGATGACGAATTTCAATGTGTTTCATTTTAGCATGATGAACAAGATTTTTAGTAATGTTTATCGCAGCCTCATTATCAACAAAGATAGGGGTGTTAAGAAATTGCAAGCCGTAGTCGCGCATCTGTTGCTGGATCCACAAGATCTTAGAGCAACAACTGCTAGCAGATACATACTCAGCTTCACATGTGGACAGAGCTACAGAGGTTTGCTTTTTGCATTGCCAGGTGACCAATCGTGATCCGAAAAATTGGCACCCCGCTGTTGTTGATTTAGTGTTAACTTTGCAGCATCCGAAATCGGAATCGGAATACCCTTCGAGCATGAAATCTCCTTCATTTGGATACCACAACCCCAATGATGGAGTTCCTTTCAGGTAGCTTAATATCTGTTTCACAATCACCATATGCGAAGCTCTTGGGTTAGACTGAAATCTTGCTGCGAGGCAGGTTGGATACATAATATCGGGTCTTGAAGCTTTCAAGTACATCAGCGATCCGATCATGGAACGATATAACGTTTCATCTACCTTCTCTCCAGTGAGATCAGGGTTTATCCCATGGTTCGTCGCTAACGGGGTGGAAGCTGGAGTAGAACTTGACATCCCAAATTTCTCTAAGATACCATGAACATACTTCGTCTGATGTATGAAAATTCCCTTAGGCAGTTGATCAACCTGAAGTCCCAAGAAGAATTTCATCTCACCCATCGATGATATTTCAAATTTCTGCTTCATAACTCTTTTAAAATCTTTGCACAAATTTTCATTTGTAGACCCAAATATAATGACGTCCACGTATATTTGAACTATCAGAAGATGTCCGTCGACTTCTTTGGTGAAGAGAGTGGCATCCACTTTTCCACGGATGAAGCTGTTGGCTAGTAGGTGGTGAGACAACGTCTCGTACCAAGCTCTCGGGGCCTGGTGTAAACCATACAGCGCCTTATTCAGCAAATAGACCTTGTCTTTGTAGATTGGATCGATGAAACCCGGTGGCTGACCGACATATACCTCCTCTTTTACCTTCCCATAGAGAAACGTCGATTTAACATCTAGCTGATAAACTTTAAAAATTTTCCAAGATGCAAATGCTAGGAAGATTCTGATCGCTTCAAGTCTAGCAACTAGAGCATATACTTCAGTGAAATCTATCCCCTCCTGCTGACTGAAACCCTGGACTATGAGTCGAGCTTTGTTACGAATAATAACTCCTCTATCGTCTCTCTTACACTTGAACACCCACTTGGTGTTTATCTTCCTATGACCATCAGGCAACTCTACCAATTTCCACACTCCCAACTTTTCAAACTGACTCAACTCTTCTTGCATAGCATTGACCCAAGAATCTTCAGTTAGCGCCTCTTTATATGTCCGCGGTTCAATCTGCGAAATAAAACAACTAAGTGAAAACTCAGTTTGTAAAGGAGCTACTGTAGAATAAAAACAAGTAAAGCCTTGGTCAATTTGACGTCTTGTGCGAACACCTGATTGTAATTCTCCAATAATCAAATCTTCTGGATGGTACGAAAGAGTTCTCGGCATCACCTTGCCTGGAATGTCTACCTCGCCTTCCAAATTTGTAACATTCTGAGTTGCACCTTGTTCACTGACTGGAATAGTTTGACTTGAAATCTGGATCTGCGCCCCCTCAGAATCTGAATCACCATGATCAAATACAGGCATATTATCTGATTCTTGATTATCATTGACTGTCGTCTGATTATCATGAGCAACTTCATCTTGTTGAATATCATCATGTTCTCCAGCATTGCTTGGACCAGCTTCATCGTCATTAGAAGCTTGATTTTGACATCTAGAATACTCAGCTGGGAACCTTTCCTGCGATGACTCATACTCTCTCAGAATATCCAACTCATCAAAGAAATCTTCTTCTTCTTCCTCTTCCATGTCAAACGAATTCCACAAAGTATCATAGTGAAAACGCCATGAATCGCCGGGATTTTGCGGTTGCATTGTGTAGCCTTGGCATTCAACATTATGTGCCTCAATAATCCGCTTCAAGCTTGGAATAAAGACTCTCTTTAATGGACTTGAGTAACCCACAAATATTCCTTCAATGCTCTTTGCACCAAACTTTCCAAAAGGCTCTAGAACGGTGCAGGGAGACCCAAACGGTTCTAAATACTTCAGGTTCGGTTTGCGGTTATTGATTAGCTCGTAACATGTCTTGTTGAATTTCTTCACTGTGAGAACCCGGTTGAGAGTATAACATGCGGCGGATACTGCTTCTGCCCAAAAGTTGACTGGTAGCTTTGAATCAGCAAGCATCGTCCTGGCCGTTTCAATTAGCATCCTGTTCTTTCTTTCAGCTACTCCATTCTGCTGCTGAGTGTAAGGCGCGCTAAATTCATGCAATATACCTCTTTCATCACAATATTCTTCCATTTTGACATTCTTGAACTCAGTACCATTGTCACTCCTGATTCTTCTGATTCGAGTTTGGTACAAGTTTTCTATTTTCTTGAAAAGCGTCATCAAACAATCAAACGACTCATCTTTTGACTTCAAAAATAATACCCATGAAAATCTTGAGTAATCGTCTGTGACTACTAGACAATAGAGATCCCCAGTTATGCTTTTGACGTTTACTGGACCAAACAGATCCATATGAAGTCTCTCTAAAGGTTTCAAAATTGAGTTTTCCTTCTTTCGAGGGTGAGATTTCTTCTTTTGCTTTCCTTTGACACAGCTAATGCACTCCCCCTCAAGATGAAAACCTTTCACATGAACACCAATTACTAAGTCATTATGAACCAAGTGATTCATTTTTCTCAAGTGAATATGGCCCATCTTTCGATGCCATAACTGTGATTCTTTTTCCGTTGCTCTAGACATAAAACAGTGAGCCTGACCCGTGGTAGTAGTTGCTACACTCATGTCCAACACATACAGATCATTGACTCTTGGCGCTCTCATGATAACCCACTCTTCAGGAACAACAAATCCTGGTTTCAAGATCAAACATTCTTTGTCTGTAAAGTGCGTTGTGTACATACGATCACAAATCTGAGAGATGCTCAGAAGATTGTTTTCAAGCTCTGCGATGTAGTTTACTCTTTCAAACGTGACAATTCCATTTGATAAAGTTCCTTCACCAACTATTCGACCACCTTGATTGCCTGCAAAACCTACATAACCTCCATTAAACCCACGAACATCGTACAGTAGGGTTTTCTTCCCCGTCATGTGCCGAGAAGCTCCATTATCCATAATCCAACGTGAAACGGATCTTGGAAGCTCCTGCACATATCACAAACACTTAGTTAGAAGTTGACGACACCCAAGCCTCTTTTGACTCGGGTAACTTGACATTTAAATGAGTTTTTACAATGTAAAGTGGCAGAAAATTCTTGTCATTCATCTTTAAGCTCTCCTCAGACCCAATCTCAACCTTTTTGTATAAAAAGAAATCATTTTGAGAAGATTGACTAGATGATTGATCTTTCTTTGGTACATTCTTCTTTTCAGAAGTAGTTGACTCTTGTTTTTCAAGCTTCTCATAGTAATCCAAAGGAACATTCATCTTTACCGGAGTGGTAGAAGACGATTGTTTTTCTTTCTCAGAAACCTTTGGTTTTGGAGAATTTGATTTCTTTTCAACTAACTTTGGTTTCCATGCTTGTTGAGGTGTAGCAAACCTTTTGTAAAATTTGTCATTTTTAGTTACCACATTCTTTACTGGTTCAGTTTTGATCTTGTTGTTTTCATTTTTCAAAACTTTTTTCTCAACAACCATTGGAGCTTTGCCTTTTGCATCAGCTTTCTTTTTCTGACTCTCAACAACTTCAGACTTAGACTTTAAGTTGGTGCACTTTTGTGCAATGTGTGACAACTCGAGTTTCCGACTTTCACTTTCGTATTTATTTCACGTTGACTGTGACTGTTTAGTTGTTTGATTTTTTTGACTTGTATCTCTGTTACTATATAAGAGATTATCAATTGATATGCTATGTGTTTTATATAAGGTGTTTGAATTGTGAATCTGTAAACTTAAACTGTTAAGACTTGAACAACTGACAGCACGATGAAACAAGTTTGTTTCGTCATTCCTATCTCGACGAAACAGGTGTTTCGCCGAAGCCCAGTTTCACCAAAGCCCATCAGGGCCCAGTTCTCTTGTACGCATATAAACTGCACGGAACCGTCTCATTCGTCACACATTAACCAAATAGAAACCCTAGAGTGCCCCTCTTCTATGTGACGGCTGTTTGGAACTCTCGAAGCCCCCCCCCTTAGCCTATTCATCGTTCTTTTATCTCGGTTAGTGTGATATACAGAACCGATTACTCGTTATTG
>JARYGA010016683.1:0-47917 GCA_030545235.1 Helianthus tuberosus | reverse complement strand
ATTGTAGATACGGACTACAGTTAAAATTAATGAGTTTCAAATGTGAAAGCAAATGATTTTCAAACTTAAAAAGAATGATCTACCGGATCATCATAACCTTCGGGTTATAAACAATGTAAAGGTCTACGGGACCAAAATGACCCATGGGTCATGAATAAAAAGATAAAGCGATGGAATTGGTTGAGAATCCCCGTGTAAAATCAGAATGAAAAAGAATAAATTCTTAACTGTCAATATCTTGTTATGAGTAATTGACAAAAGTTAAAGAAAAGACGCTAAACTAAAAATTCACTTTTAGTAAGAAACAACGTTTTCACAAAGATGAATATTTTGATAGAAATCGAAATGGTGAATATTAAAAGATACCGGTCTTGACACCGATAGGTGCAAGACGATATATTCGAAAAGAAATATTTCCGAAAATGAAAGGTTGACATAAACTTAAACATAACGTGGCGCGATCATAGTCAAGAAAAGTAATGTGAAGTATAAGCACATTATAGCCCGAGCGATGGGCATAAAGTAACTGGACTAATAATTCTAGTTAGTGAGACCGGTTAAGCTCAAAATTAAAATTAAGGATATGGTTATACGCTATTTAGAATAGCGTGGAATAAACAAAATCAATAGATTTATATGATCAAGTGGCCAATTTTGGCGACTCGGTCAAGTAAACAACAAAGGTAAATAATACAAGATAAAAGTGACGGCCCATGAGACCTCACTAACGAAAAATACTGATCACCTATATTGAGGGATCATGAGACAACCCAAGCGAAGTGTCGAGAAGTCAAATCGAGCAAAAGTACGATTGAAAGATAAAGCTATAAGGTATGTGATTATATGCTTTATAGAATTATGTTAATATCATCTATGGAATTATCTTAAATAATTAAGATAAAAATCAAGAAAACACGACTTCTTCTTAAGCGGTGGATTCCGTATGAATGAATAAGTTTACAAACAAAGGAGTTTGTTTGTTAAAAGTGAAAGATTTCACTAAAAGCCTCCAAACGGTTAAAGTAACGGATTCATGAAGAATTCGAAAGTATAAAAGCGATGAATTTCGCTAAGTTAACTAAACTGGTTGAAATAATGAAAGTACGCTATTTTAAGTGGCATTATTTAGTATGAGATTCGTATATGCCTTGTAACTAAAAATAAATTACCATACTTTTCTGGTAATACTAACAAATGGTTAAAGTATGAGTAATGCTTAAAAGACTACTCAGGAGTAGTGCATTGGGTTTAAAACTCAATAAACTATGTAAGAAAGGTTTCGAGAACGAAACCTCTTTAAGAGGGGTAGACTTGTAACACTCTGAATACGGGTTTCGTAATCAAACCGCTTTAATACTAAAAGACGGGTAAAGTATCTTTAGTGGTAAAATTAACCCGGAAAATATTAGGATTTATTTAACTAAACCTAATATTTAATAATAAAAAAAGGAAAAAGAATGCTTTTGAGAAATAAAGCTTATAAAAGGTCCGAGTTAACGAGACTTAAAATAAAACGAGTTGAAATCTTTCTGAACCCACTAAGTTAACTAAGAATGTTTAACCTAGTTAATTAAGAGGGAATGTTATAGGAATTAAGTGGGTTGTAGTCTACTTAATAAACTCACCAAACATGAGGGTATGTAAAATTTTGAACGTGAATTAATGATCACCCAAGCTAGGGGATCATAAGGTATGTAAAATTTTGATGATTTGTGAAGTTGTAAAATTTGGTGAATATCATAATCTGCGAATTATGGGTGAATTATAGAAGTTATGGCTGAATTATGGCGTATAATTGCTTAGGAACAAAACCCTAAGTGAAAATTTTACACATGTTGTCATGATTTGAATGTTTAAATGATTTACCACACTAGGATAAGTGGGTTTTAATCTTAGGATGATATTGATGATATAGTTGTGTTTATAATCATCATATATGATAGTAGTAAGGAAATACTTGAACAAATTATGTGTTTGAGTATATAATCATACATACTATGAATTGGGTTTTGTATGATAAAATGAAAAATGATGATAGATTCATGTTAAAATGATGTTGATATCAACATGTGATAAGAATGATTTATGTAATGATAATTCAACGAGTTACGAATTTCGATTAAATGAACTTGATTGAATAAGTACTTAAACCGGTAGCATAAGAATGATGCTTACTGGATATTGACAAAGTAATAAAACGAGTAGTTGATCTACCTCATGTAATTACTTTCGTCAATAGGCAATTTGACTTTTAAAACTCAAAATGACCAATTAAATGATCGAATGACAATTTCGACATAAAACCCGTAAGATGGAGTAGTCGTGATTAATAATGACTAATCTAACCATCTTACGAATTATGATGATAGTTTAACGCTTGGCAAGCTAGGTGGAAGCTTGGGAATGAAGCGGGTCAAACGAATCAAGTATAAAGAAAAATCCTAATTTGGATGCAAGTTAAGTATAGCTTACACTATTCTTAATTCGTAGAATATTCTCTTATCATATTAATTATGAATAAGATAAATAAGAAATTGAAGTATAATATTCTGACGTGTAGTCGTACGGAACAAGATAAGCGAAATTATACAAAACCATATCAATGGTTAAAAAGGAGTAAATTGGTAATTCGGACATACTATGACGAACAAAAAATGAACTTTTAATGGTTACCTTATATGGTAAACCAAAACGAATAATACAGGCAAAACGGTAAATTGGTCACAACGTGGACAATAACCGTTAGTTTTGAAAAGACACTTTACGGCGTAAGCCATAATGAGTCAAAAGAGTTAATAAATGGTTTATAAGTAAAATGATCATACGGTGTAAACCGGAGCGATTCATGTAGATGAGACGGTAGTAAATGTCATCTCGTAAAGATACACGGTCATTTAGACCAAACGGGTCAAAAGGTGAAAACATCACCCTTTGACTATATCGACTAATGATTATTTGTCGAGTTATATGCTTACAGGAGAAAATAACTAAAGGATAATTGCATCACTATAAATTAGCGATTATTAAAGCAAAGTATTAAAATGGGTCAATATATTGATCCGAGCCATGTATGTGTAATAGGTTAACTACTCATTTAGGACTTACACTGTGTTCCAGAGTTTACTAACGGAAGGAAAGGAAACAAAAAGAAAATAAAAATACTTTGTGTTCAAGAGTTTCATTTAAGGAAGGAAAAGAAAGGAAAATAAAACATGTCGTGTTCCCGAGTTTCATTTAAGGAAGGAAAAGAAAGGAAATGACAGGAAAACTAGGCTAAATTCTTTAATTTTTCTTTCCTTCCGATTTGGGAGGAAAAGGTGGGAAAGACATCTTTTTTTTTCCTTTCTCGTCCTTTCCTTTCTCACTTTTGCTTTCTTTTCTTATCCCTCGTTAAGTTAACTCGGGAACAGAGTGTTAAGGTTCAATGAGAGTTAAATGAAGATAAAAATGCACATTGGGTTACCTTAATAGGTAAACCCAATAATTTAAATTATAATCATGGTACTTTTAGAAACATAATAGTTTCTAAACAAGATTACAGTTAAAAGGTCGGATTTTTGGTCAAACAACTTATTAAAAGTCCTTCGTCGTAAAAGAAGGATTAAGCTTGACCAAAACGCCCTTGTAAGCTAAATTGAGCAAACGACCCTTAAAGGTTGTTTGGAAACGAGTCTAAAGATCAAATAGATACTTAGAATAAGTGTAAAAAGCGAAATGTGTGAATCTTTGGGTCAAATGACTCTATATGAGTCTTTGCCGTAAAAAGAGAATCTGAGGAGTAAAACTCGGAATAAATAGATTTCCACTTTAAAACCACCACAAGTATAGTTGTGGTGGAAGATCATTTGATCAATAATGTGGAAAGAAGATGCTAGAAATAAATGAGCGTGAATCATGCGGAAAAGTGCTTAAATACCCTTAACGGGTCAAAATAACCATTTAAGTAAAAACGAGTTTACGAATGTATATAAACCCGTGATTTGAACCTAGTATAATAGCCAACATTGAAATTATAAGGTTCATGAGAAATTGGGATCAAACAAACATGTTTGTTTGATAAATGCATGAACGGGTCAAAAGTTTTGTAAATATATATTAAGCCGAAGGCTTAAAGGTCTCATATTTTGTTAATCCAAATGTCGGATTTTCACTCCATGTGATGGAGAATCGAATTACGATCACATAGGAAGAAACGTGACATAAATCAGATAAAAAACGAGAGAGTTATGTACGTTTTCGCAAAAGTTAGTAGTGCTGAGACAAATGCAGGCCCAAAAACAAACTTGCTGGAAAAAGGTAGGGATGAGCTCGGTACCGACCAGTACCGAACCGGTACCGGAACCGAAAGTACCGGTACCGAAAATCCTCAAAAGTGGGTACCGGTACGGGTACCGAATATACCCGGTACGGTACGGCTCGGTACCGAAAATTTCAAAAGTCTTTACCGAGTCGGTACCGAAAAGGTACCCGGTTCGATAAATTCGGTAACGGTACCGGGTCCATTTTGCTTATCCCTAGAAAAAGGGAACTGTCGCGCCACGCGACAGGGAGGAGAGAATCCGTCGCGACACGCGACGGCGCTCGTGGCCCGCGAGCGAGATCCCCTTCCTCTTTCGCACCCCGCGAGAACTCAAATTAGCTGCAAAAATGCTGTTGTTCAATTGTTTGAATTCTGAACTTGTTTAAATATGTTTTAAACTAGTATAATTAACTGATTTCATGTTTATATGAAATGTAGGTATTATGTGATGTACCGGAGGACGATCAAGCTCAACGAGGAACCGAACACACTCAATATTCAAGCTTCCGCGTTATGTTTCGCCGTTACGTTTTAAACGGCGATTATATATATAAATTGTTGAAATGTTTTATTTCATAAAATATTTAAGAAACTAGTATTTTCAACTGTATTTGTAATCCTAATACACATTTATAGTTGATGTTTATATGTAAATCGTATAAATCACCCAAGGGTCTTACACAATGAAATCATTAAAACGCCATATAATTATTGAATTTGCTTAACGCCAAAAAATCTTAAACCCCAAAAATAAATCAGTATTATGAAAAGCGGAATTGGAAAAGCGGAAGTTAAAATGACAAAAAAGCCCATACGCCCTAGTTATATCGCACGCCACGTGTTGGGCTAGCATGCGTTCTCACACTTTTGAGCGTTTTCTCCTGATCCCGACACTATATGATGAGGATCATTACAGAACACTAATTATTGTGAGAACAAAAAGAACAACCCTAAAACACTAAATTTTGGGATTTGAAGTTCATATTTTTTAAATTTTATGTGTCTTATATTCATATGTATATTATATATACATAAAAAGACCATATATTTTTAACTACACATAGCCAACATACATGTTGTTAATTTAACATACACATAACCTACACTTGTGTAGGTTATAAGAAAAGTGAAAATTTTCCATATTTTTGTTTTGAATTCAAGTGTAAGAAATAATAAATCCTACATTTGTAACATTTTCATTTACTTTTTAAGATTAAAAAATAGGTGATTCATTGTGTTTTGCGTGTTCTCGCAATATTTAGTGTTATACATAGAACCTTCCCCTATATATATATATATATATATAGGGTAGGGATAGTGTACTTTAATTCAGAAGTGTGAGAAGTGTATTATCACACTATATATAATACTATATAACACCATATAAACACCGTATAACACTATGTAACACCATATAACACTATGTAACCCTATATAACAATATATAACACTATACATCTATCATAGACATGCTATTAGACAAAATATAGTGTTATATTTGTTATATAGCGTTATATAGTGTTACATAGTGTTATATGGTGTTATATGGTGTCACATAGTGTTATACTGTGTTTATATGGTGTTATATAGTATTATATATAGTGTTATAATACACTTCTCACACTTCTCACTTCTGAATTAATGTACATGATCATCTACCTATATATATATATATATATATATACATAAATTGAAGATACTATACATTAATTCAAAAGTGTGAGAAGTGTGAAAAATATTGTGGAGATGACATGTGTCCTCAATCTAAATTAATTCAAAAGGGTAAACAAGTAATTTTCTTGTTATTTAATTAATTGATAACCTTCTATAACCGCAACCCTTAATTATAGGATACGAATTAAGAATTAATTTACGAATTTGTGTCATCTCGTTCAGAACTGTATAGTGTTATATATTTTTATATAGTGTTACATAGTGTTATATGGTGTTATATAGTGTTTTATGGTTTTAAATAGTGGTATATGATGGATGTATAGTGTTATATGGTGTTATATGGGGTTATATAGTGTTATTTAGAGTTATATAGTGTTATATAGTGTTATAGTGTTATATTTTTCTGATAGTATGTCTATGATAGATGTATAGTGTTATATATTGTAATATAATGTTATATAGTGTTACATAGTGTTATATGGTGATATATGGTGTTACATAGTGTTATACGGTGTTATGTGGTTTTATATAGTGCTATATGATGGATGTGTAGTGTTATATATTTCTTGTAGCAGTTACATATTTCTGGATTTTTTAGAATGTCCGGATTTTAGAATAAGTTTAAAATTGAATCGCTAGAATTTAGGAGTGAATCGCTAGAATTTAGGAGATGTTACCTAATTTGAAACATATCCAAAGACACTATTACCCCTACAATTTTCAAATCAGTCCAAATAATTATATGACAATTTATAATTTGGTCCCTATTGATCTCAATCATTAAATCAAAGATCTAATGGTTTAAAACACTTTTTACACTTCTCACACTTTAGACACTTGTGTATATATATATAGGGCTTGGTTATATAAGAAACTCTATCTTTTTAAGGAAACTATGGAAACCCATTGTGAACCATTGATTAGCTTACATCAAACTTGATCAATGGCTATGATTATTTTGGTATGAATAAAATTAAAAAGAAATAAAAAGTACTGCCATTTAGTACCATTGAAGGGCATTTTCGGAAGTCAACAAAGACATTGGAAAACAGAAATCACTGCCATGCAGTAGCCGTCTAATCAAGAACAGCAAACAAAATTCAAAATTTTTTCTTCTTTCACATTATACTCAGAACCTCATCTGTTCCGGAACGCTCACATAGAAGCCGATTGTGGCCAACTTGCACAATGAGGAACTCGTTCATAATATTGTCGTCGTCCGTGAAGATGAAACGATTAAGGAAGATTCACAGTTCAATTAAAAGGTTAGTTTTGTTGTAATCGGTCATGTAAAAGGTGGTTTTGTTCTACCGATTTATCGGAAAATGGCACCTGAGATTACACCACTTTTATATATGTAGGACTTCGAAACACAGATTAGGGCAAAAAAGGTCTGAGAGCCGTACAGTTGTGATTATATCCGACGAACCCAAGACAGGACCTTCCAAACAACAATCTGACTTTGGTGCGACCCAACGGGAGTTAGGTTAGAATTTTTATGTCTCTTAACATTGTTCAAGGTGATCTATATATGGATAGTGTGTTGGATAAGAAATTGTGCATAACATAATTTTGTTGGCTGCCTTGCAGTGTATGATGATACCGATAGTGTGTCACCAAGCCATGGGAAAAGACGGAAAGCAGGTAACGGGTAACCAGTAATATTGTTTATAATTTGTATAATGTCTTGTTGGGCTAATCGTTTTCGTTACGAATCTATCGGTGCTAAATGAAGGTTGTGTGGAAAGTTCCTTTTGTTACAATAGTGACTAATTGCGTATCCAGTTAAATCTGAGTAACATGTTTGAAACTGTAGGGAAGAAAAGCATTGTCGGGGATAGTTCTGGGTGTGGAAATAAAAGAAAACGTGGTTAGTTAAATATTGTTGGCTTTGTTTAACATGTGTTAATTGGGCATGACCTTGAAAATTCATTAACATGTGATAATCAGCAGGGGAAAGAAACAGCGCCGATGATAAGTCTGGGAATGTAATGCGGAAAAACCGTGGTTAGTTATTTTTTAAGCCCTTCAAAACTTTTGGATGTTACGAATGAAAAATTGTTACATGTTGTCATAGGTGGTTGTAAAGTACACTAATTGTTTGGGTTGTTGTGGTTTCGTATAAAATGTTATTTCAGTAAGTAGGGCAAAAGTGACGGCTACATCGAAGGGTGGGACGTTAAGGACCAAAAAGAAGAAGGGTTCGGAGGACAATGGGAAAGGTAAACAGGGAAACCAAAGGTAGTTGGTAACAAACCGGAAAAGGTTCAGAAAGCCCGTAAGCGAGCAAAAAAGGATGAATTTCCAGGCGTAAGGACAAGATCTGCACCACTGCAGTTTTATAAATGTGTACGGGCATTGACAGAACAACAACGTGACGCAGTCAGGCAAATGGGCTTTGGACGTTTGCTAACTTTCAGCGTTGATGGTTTGCCGGCTAAGTTAGCTTATTTTGTTGTGGACAATTTTTATCCCGATAAGATGGTGATATGTACGCCTGCCGGGGATATCAAGGTGAACAGGAAAGTGATACATAAGTTGTTAGGGATTCCGACTGGTGGACAAAAGATTAGTTCGATTAGTAAGCTGCCCATGCTGATTGATGCCATTGCTGATTGGAGGGCGAGATACCCGGGTGTAATGGTGCCTCCAACAAAGATGGTGAAAATGATAGATGAGTCCGATGGCGAAGACAATTTTGATTTCAGGATGGATTTTGTAATGTGTTTTGTGGCAGTGCTGGTTGATTGTCATAAACAAAGTTGTTTACGGGAAGAAATCTTAGAGTATCTGGATGACGAAATGGACTTTGCAACAATAGACTGGTGTGACCTTGTTGTAGAAAAGCTGAGAACTTGCAAAGATACCTGGAATCGGCTTGACCCACAAAGTTTCTTCGTCGGTCCTCTAACGATTCTGATGGTAAGTGCACTTTTAATTATTTTAGATAATTAACATGTGTTAGAATACTTGATTATTTCCAGGCTGAACGGATCGTTGTTTCTTGTAGTTGTTGTACGTTGATAGCATTGAGTGCACGGGGATGGAGGTAGACAGTGCGGTGTGTCCTTTAGCTTTTTGGAACTTGAAAAGATTGCGAGAGAGAGAAAGGCTTGAAATACTTGCTGGTGGGTTTGGACTAGGACGGTTTAAAGGATTAACACGTCCCAGAAACTATAACGTGGAACACTAGGCAAGTAAAGAGGTAAAGTTATATGCTCTAAGATGTGTTTTTTACAATTAGTATATAGTGTTAGTATCAAAATGGTGAAAAACTATTTTCAACAGGAGAGGTTGATGATAGTACGACAGTTAATAAACGTGACAAAGAAGAACAAAGTCAAAATTGAGGGGATGTTAGAATCGCTATTGGTGGAGAGCCATGAAGACGAAGAAGTACAAACGTTGAAGGCAACGTTTGAAAGTATGTTTGAGAAGAAAGTTAGTGAAAGTGAGGATCACGATGACGCGGTAGATTTAGCGTCACACAAGATCAATTCGGTCTTGGGAGATTTGAGAAATGATGAAAGCTTTCACATCAACGAAGGAGAGAACGCTGGTTAGTAACTGTTATTCTTTGTGTTATTTAGTTTAATAATTTGGAATCCATTTATCGTTGTGCAAACGATTTCGTAGGGGATGGCGTGGACGACGATTTTTCGGATGGGTCACCAATAGCGAGCTTGTACAGGAAGTCGCTTATCCGGCGAAACAAAAAAATCAGTAAAAGTAGATTGAAAGCAGTAGGATCTTCAGCAATAGACTTTGATGCCCAAGAAGGTGTGCTGACAATGTTTATGAAATGAACACTGAACCACGTGTTAATGTGATACCTGTTGTGTTGGTTATCATTCTTAAAGTGATCACGGTAACACATTTGACGGGTGTGGCAACATGTATTGATTGACTAATTTTTTTGGGGTTGCAGCTGATGTTGCGGGCCAATCAATCGTAGATGATGGTGGAGAAGACTATGCTGAAAAGATGGAAGATGGTGGAAAGTCGGGTCAGGTGAGGAGATCTGCAAGAATCGGGAAGTTAAAGCATGTTAGTGAGACAGAAGAAGGGGTTGTGACCCCAAAAAGAAGAAAGACAAATATGAAGTTTGGTGGACAATACACGGATGGTGGCAAAGAAAAAGGTAAATTGTTACATGTATTACCATTTTAAGAGTACGTTTATAGCGCGAAAAGAGTTTATGTACCTGTACTATATGTTATGGAATGAAATGTTTTGTCTAACACATGTTAATGTGACTTTGATCGTATAGTTTAACATTCTATTGTGGTTGCAGCAGATGGTGCGGGGGAATCAAGCGTAGTTGCTGATGGAACTGAGTGTACCGGAGCGCTGGAAGAAGGTGGTATGTTGTTGCGGGTAAGGAGATCTCCCCGTCTGAATAAGTTAAAGGATGCTCCTGAAATGAAAGCAAGCTTTGTGACCCCGAATTGCCCGAAGACAAATATAAAGATTGATCGGGAAAAAACGGATGATGGACTCGAATCAGGTAAACTGTAACATATGTTACCAGTTTCATCATACATTTAGATTTAGAAGTACACGTTGACGGTGACGCGTAGTTTGTTGCTCGTTAAAATTTATTACCCTCTAATATGCGTACGTGTCTGAAACCCATTTAATCTTTCTGTGATGTTATAGGCTTCAACAAGTCTGAGAAGCAACTAGAAGAGAGAGAACTGGGGTTTAGTGATTTTGTGGAAGAAACAAATGAAGTCGTCGAAAGTGATAAGAGTGTTCTTGATGCTGGTAATTCAAGTGGAGGTGACTGTAGTATTGGTGGGGCCGAACAAAATAAAGGAGCCGGAAGCGTGGATAAAAGTGATGCTGAAGAAGTGTATAAGCCGCTGGGTTTAATGCGTGCAATAATGCGTATTAAAGAAGCAGAAGTGCATGGTGCTGTTAATGATAAGGACGAACATGTGGTTCTGGATGGCAAAGGCAAGGGGGCTGTTGATGAGTGTGACCGTGATATTAAGGGTAATTATTTATGCAGCTTCTGGTACTAAGTTGTGCATAAGATGTGATAAGAATGTTTTATGCAGCTGAAGAAGGTAAGATTGAGCATGATGGGATGCACTCAATTGATGTATATATGCAAGGGTGCAGTAGCGCGGTGGTAGACTCTGTCACAGGCGCAGCTTTCGATAAGGACCAGGATGTCGAGGGTAAAGGGAAAGCGGCTGAGGAGGTGTGTCAGCTGGAAAAGAACGGTAAAGATTTTCATGCTCTAACATGTGTTAACTGCTCCCCTACCTGTATCATTTAGTGAGTTAACATGTGTTAATCATATACACAGTCTTCGGAAACCGTTTTATTTTATTAGCCATGTTTAGGCAGGTCTAATTTATTCGAAAAATGTTTATGCAACTACAGATAGTAAGATTGAGAATGAAATTAGGGCTGCAGCTGATGGAAGAAAAGAAGAGAGTGGTGGCGTCATGTTTGCATCTGTGGAAGGTGCTGTTAATGATAAGGACGAACATGTGGTTCTGGATGGCAATGGCACGGGGTCTGTTGATGAGTGTGACCGTGATTTTAAGGGTAATTATTTATGCAGCTTCTGGTACTAAGTTGTGGATGAGATGTGATAAGAATGTTTTATGCAGCTGGAGAAGGTAAGATTGAGCATGATGGGATGCATTCAACTGATGTAAATATGCAAGGGTGCAGTAGCGCGGTGGTAGACTCTGTCACAGGCGCAGCTTTCGATAAGGACCAGGATGTCAAGGGTAAAGGGAAAGCGGCCCAGGAGGTGTGTCAGCCGGAAAAGAACGGTAAAGTTTTTCATGCTCTAAGATGTGTTAACTGCTCCCCTGCCTGTATCATTTAGTTAGTTAACATGTGTTAATCATATACACAGTGTGCGAAGGCGATACGATTTTTGATGAACGGAATTTAGATGGCCCCAATTGGAGTCTTGGAATGACACAAATTGGGGGTGAATTGGACGTGTCACAGGAAATCGGTACGATAGAGCATTAAAGAAACTCAGTATTGATGGGTTAGTAGGAGTCATCTGTAATATACTTATTTGCATTAAACGTGCAGGGTGCACAAGTGGGAAGGTGGATGATATTTCTCGGACAGAAACAGTGCTGGAGCCGTCCGGTGAGCTGAAATACATTCATTTACTGTGAAAAGTGTTGTATTCTTCAATGCGTAACCTGAGTTATTTATTTTATATGTTTTAGGCGATATGGAGGATACCACGGACTTGAGTATGGTTCTAATGGTAGAACCAGTTAGCTCCTATGACCCGGCACTTGCAATCCACAAAGGGCTAACTGGTCTGGAATTTTGTGGGGGTGATATGAATGATGTGGAGGACAATATTCCGCTTGCAAACCGTGTGCGTATGTTGGATGAGTTGCGGGCCCAAAAACGACAGCTCCCTTTCAGAGAAAAAGTGGCAGCGGAAGCAAACAGATCACCTTACTATATAAGGTCTGTTGACATGGGGCAGGCAATAACTAAGAAGGAGGCAAATCTGTGGGAGTACATATACGCTGATGAAAGCCCATTGCACTCTTTAAATGGGCATTCTCGTAGGAAGCGGGCAATGGAGGCAAACGTGTAAGTAGAACTGCAACGTGGTTTATTGTTTTATAATAATAGGGTAAACCATGAACCAAGTTCCACGCTAGATAATTCGTTATATTTTGATTTTTTCCGCAGGAGGGAACAGGGTTCGTCGTCGGTTGTTGATGTAGATAGTACGATACACATGGCTGTGTAAGTAGGGGGGTCACCGTACCAAAATTTAGTAAAATAATAAATAACATGTGTTAAAGTATGCAATTTAATTTATAATTTGTACATCTCAAACCAGGGAGTTGCTGTTTAGAAGCCCTACCCATGTTGAAGCGTCTCGGGCTATGTTCAAGAGTTTAAACGTTGGCAATGAGATCTCAGATGGTATTATCGACTGTTGGGCGGAGGTGCTAAACTTCCAAGAGAAACGGAAATCACGGGGGGCTTACAGTAGGCAATTCTTTGGTACCAAAGTTGTGGTGAGTGTCATGTATATAGAGATTACAGTGTGGCGACTTTTTGAGCTTATTAATTTATCTGTTGTGGTTAAAGTTTCCGTGGATGCTAACAACTGAGGAAGGTGGAGTCGAGGTGCGGATGCACAAGTTTCGGCTGGGAATAAAAGGTGCGATTAACGGCGGTGAAAATGTTCCTGACTTTCGAAATCACGACATTGTTTTCTTCCCGATATTGGAGCACAAACACTTTTACTTGCTAGTGTTTGAGTTACGCGACCCGGGAATTTATGTCGTTGATAATGACAAAGCCCGCCAAGGTCAGTTGATAGAAGATAGTGTCTACTACCTCCACAAGGACACAGCGTATAAGATCGTAAGTTTCTTATAAACTGACAATTGTTGAACAAATAAGTGTGATAATATTGAGCAACTGCTTTTTTATTGAGCATGGCTTGTATATGTGTATGCAGAAAGATATGTTTGTGCAATATCTTCGGGAGGTTAGGAATCCGCGAGCCGATGACATAGAGTACTGCAACATCCAGCGTATGCCGGTTCCTTGGGCGACCACCGCAAACACAACTGATTGTGGGGTCTTCTTGATGCGGCACATGGAGTGCTACATGGGAAAAAACAAAAGTTTTAACTGTGGGTTCAGCATGAATGGGGCGAGGAAGATGGCGGAGGTGCGAAAGTTGAGAAAGAGGTATGCTGCGCACATCTTATGTTCGGAGGTGAATGTGCTGCTGCCAAAAATCAAGCAGGATTGCCGAATAGAGTAACACGTGTTAGGGGGGGTGAAATGGTAGTTACTGTAGCACCAGTGTGCATTAAATTGCGCCAGCTTTGTTTTTGGAAACATGTAATGTACTTTGATGGATTTGGGGATGTTGCTTTAAACTTACGACGGGGTAGGTGTTTTGTTGGGTATGGCATCGTCACGATGTCTTTTTGGGGATAGACTATCTATATACAATCTGATGTTTAGTAACTTGGTAATTCTATACTCTAAAGAATATTGATGTGTTGTTGGATGTGTTAGAATATTATTAATCTAGTTGATTGACGTAGATGATAATGTTTTAAATGAGGTTGTTTGAAATTATATAAAGGTACGTGTAACATTATAGGAAATGAGAAAATGATGCTTCCAAGGGAACCACTCTTTCTAAAAATGTAGTAGGAATATTGGAAATTGGGGAAAGTAGGTGGCAGAAGTCTACAAACATAGGGGTTGGTGTCTATACCACAACTTTATTGGGAAAGGAACCATTGCTTTTTGGCCCCTTATGGTCACATCAAAGTCAAGTCACAAAGACCTATATTAAATGTACCCAGTTCAAACCTCTATAAGTATTGTGGTGAAGAACCAAAGTCATATTCTGTAATACTTCACCACTTCAGTTAACCATAAACTGTTACCGGTTCCAAAGTGGTGTAATCTCATGGACCCGTGTAAAGGTAAGGTTACGGCTACCCAACCAGGCATGGAGAAGCGGATGCAAAAGGGGAAGGAAGCATGTGAGGGCCAGTACGGGGTGTGCTACGAAAGAAAAGTGTCTCAGAAAAATCGAGAACACGGGAAAACTGGAGTAGCATCTGGTGACGATGTTGCAGAAAGCGGAACCAAAAATGTAACTGATGTAGCTGGTGTGTCGCAAGAAACGTCACGCCGTAGGGAACACGTTGTTCCAGAAGCTGAAAAGTTGAAGGGGCTACCAGATGAGTTAGTTAGGTTGCTGACGGATCCAGACCATGAATTATGTGGTTGCCCGTTGTGTCCATACTCGCCCGAAACAATCCAGTCCTGGTGTTACCATGACCCATGGGAGAGTGAGCGCAGCCCCTCTCCTCTGTACTTTCATGATGAGGAATTTCCCACACCATGATGAAAAGCTTGTTAGAGATGGAGGATTACAATGGGTAGTTAGTATGTTGAAAATGGTTGAAGATGTGTTACACTGATGACCCTATGTTGTAACAAAACGACATACCAATGTCGTTTTGTTGGTATTTTATTATGTTTTTTTTTTTGGGCAATCAATGTGTTCCAGACGCGGGGGGGGGGGGGGGGGGGTGTAACCTATTAGTAGAATGTGTGTTTAAGTTGGCTAGACGTGAAGTTTAATTCTATAACCTGACGTGGTTTAATATATAAGTTTTTTTTGTGTGGTTAAGACAGATTGTTTTGATCCTTTCAAGGTAAAAGAACCAAGCATTATGGGGCTAACATGTGTTAAGCATCTGTTTTTATGCCATTGTAAAAAAATAAAACACATAGCCATGGGTATCAAATGTAACACATTGGAAATGATGATCCACACCCGTGAATGGCAAAAAAACCATGTTGTACCTACGAAAAAAAAATTGATTTGATGTTAACAATATGTAAATCTTTTTTGGGTTAGGGTTGTATACTTGGGGATCAGGCCTAACACATGTTAATGGGGGGGGGGGGGGGTTTGACTAACCTGTTAGTGCTGTAAGTTGCGTCAAACGAGAGGACATCGCCAAAAGCTTTGTAGTTTAGCTTTGAAATCTCATCAGCCCAGAACCTGTTTTTGTGTGGTTAACACAGATTGTTTTGATCCTTTCAAATTAAAAGAACCAAGCATTATGGGGGCTAACATGTGTTAAGCATCTGTTTTTATGCCATTGTAAAAAAATAAAACACAAAAACACAATTATTATGTTTTTTTTGGCAATCAATGTGTTCCAGACGCGGGGGGGGGGGGGGGTGTAACCTATTAGTAGAATGTGTGTTTAAGTTGGCTAGACGTGAAGTTTAATTCTATAACCTGACGTGGTTTAATATATAAGTTTTTTTTGTGTGGTTAAGACAGATTGTTTTGATCCTTTCAAGGTAAAAGAACCAAGCATTATGGGGGCTAACATGTGTTAAGCATCTGTTTTTATGCCATTGTAAAAAAATAGAACACATAGCCATGGGTATCAAATGTAACACATTGGAAATGATGATCCACACCCGTGAATGGCACAAAAACCATCGTGTACCTACGAATAAAAAATTGATTTGATGTTAACAGTATGTAAATCTTTTTTGGGTTAGGGTTGTATACTTGGGGATCAGGCCTAACACATGTTAATGGGGGGGGGGGTTTGACTAACCTGTCAGTTCTGTAAGTTGCGTCAAACGCGAGGACATCGCCAAAAGCTTTGTAGTTTAGCTTTGAAATCTCATCAGCCCAGAACCTGTTTTTGTGTGGTTAACACAGATTGTTTTGATCCTTTCAAATTAAAAGAACCAAGCATTATGGGGGCTAACATGTGTTAAGCATCTGTTTTTATGCCATTGTAAAAAAATAAAACACAAAAACACAATTATCAAATGCAGATAATATTTAGATATGCCCATTAATAGCAAATAGAGGTCCCCAAAGAAGTAGGGCTACAAACACAAAAGTGGCCAAAGGCCGTAGAGTTTCTTACAATCCTAATTATGGTTAATGGGATCAAAATGGTTCCACCTTCTTACACACGTAACAGAGAAGAGCAGGATGATGTCAAAATACTGTTACATGTGTGTAAGAAGGACAAAATGAAGAGAGTCTCCCATGAAATAGTACTAGAAAACGACAATAAAGATTTTAATCAGAGGGTGAGTCGCCAGAGGCGGTCTGCCTTTGTTGTTCAGCAGCTGCCTTTGCTGCTTTCATTGCAGCCACCTTAAGGCAGTTGCGTGAGTCGTGGTCGTCGACATACAGACCACAACGCTTGCATAAACGAAGCTGCTTTGGACGTTTTGGTGGTTTTGCCGTTGCCTTCTCACCGGGCCCAGAAATGCGAGTATGAGTACCACATCCTTTATTGCGTGCAACTTCTGGATTAGCAACTTCGACTGGAATGTTGATTGGCTGTCCAACTATTTCTTCCATTTGACACTCGTTTGATTCATTTTGAATTGTAGACAATGGTTGCTTGGAAAGCACATTGATCTTGAAATCCCTAAGTTGGTCCACCAATTTTGCCAACGAATCCTCATCGGTTCTGGCCACATCAACGCATTCAGTAACGAGGTCGAGGATTTCATTCCGCATAACGGACGGTGCGTGTGGGTTGACTCCGTATCGGCTGGAAATTGAAAAAACCTGTTTGGGGAGGGCATCTCGACGCCACCTATCGTTTATGTATTGTGGTGGAATCCTTTCAACATTTTTCAATCGATAGACGCAAAAGACATGGCGACACAGATATCCGATACGTGTGAAATTCCTGCATGAGCAACTGGCGGATTGGTCTACAGTGTTATACGTAACCTGTTTTGAGCATAGACAGCAAAAAAAAGAAAGCCCTTTAGATCTAACATGTGTTAGAGGATGTGTAATAATGAAATTGCCTAACATGTGTTACCTGATAGACGTTTGTGATGTTGTTCCTTTTATCCAAATGAGTGACGTCTATCAGAAGACTGGAATTGCTGGACTCGGTTTGGTTTGTGATGTAGCATAAAAACTTCCCTTTAATTATCTCTTTTTGAACTTGCGCGAAAACAGCGTTTGTGTAAATGGTGAACGCGTTCTTTTCTATCGCTAAATCAGTATTGCCAGTGAACATCGTGGATGAGGTTTTGTACTCCGATACACGTTGACGATATCGTTGGCTGTCTACCCTATTTTCAAAGCACATCATAAATTGTACAAGGGTGTTTGCGCTTGTTGAGTTGACCTTGAAGGCAGCGTTAGAGCTTTCGCAGCGGGAAGTGGTCTTCATTAAGCAACACATGGGCAGTTCCCTGAAGTAGGCTGGTACCCAGAGATGTTTGATGTTGTACATGTCGTTCAACCAGCTGTGGTCTTGAAGCCCAAATGTTTGTAGGAGGTCATTCCAGCGGGACTCAAACGTTTCAGGTTTGATATAAACATTCCAAACCAACCGGTGAATGCAGGACCGAAGATCAGTGTTATCGAGAACGTCGGCAGAAATCTGAAAAAAGTTAATAGTTACTAACACGAGTTAGATTAAAAACAGTTTGAGAAGACATATAAAAAATGTGTTATGTTGGATAACACATGTTAAGGGCTAACAAATTAAGCTAACCTTGGAGGGTAGTTTTTTCATTATATGCCACATGCATAGACGGTGTCGTGATTCGGTAAAGACCATAGGAACAGCTTGTAGCATGGATGGGTCTTGATCACTCAGCACGAGAGTTGGTTGAGTATCGTGTGCCTTCAAGAAAGCCTTAAGCAACCACACATAAGATTCAATGGACTCGGTTGATATCAAACCCGCTCCAAATGTAACACATTGGAAATGATGATCCACACCCGTGAATGGCACAAAAACCATCTTGTACCTATGAATAAAAAATTGATTTGATGTTAACAATATGTAAAACTTTTTTGGGTTAGGGTTGTATACTTGGGGATCAGGCCTAACACATGTTAATGTGGGGGGGGGGGGGTTGACTAACCTGTTAGTGCTGTAAGTTGCGTCAAACGCGAGGACATCACCAAAAGCTTTGTAGTTTAGCTTTGAAATCTCATCAGCCCAGAATACAGAAGACAACTTTCCATTTGATACAGTGTAATCAAAATAGAAGTTGGGTAGGTTGTCAAAACGCTCACGCAGGCGTTCAAGGAAAACTTGTGCGTCGCGTTCACCAATAAAAATTCGCAACTGGTGGCTCCAGTTTTTAAAATCCATCGGAGTCCCATTGACATTGTGATGCCCTCCTTTTAAAGCTACAAGACATCTATAAGCTCTCATTGGTCCGATACGGTTTAGACTCATATTGTGAATGAATTGTTTCGTGGAGAATGACAGCTTCCGTGATATCTTGCTAAGATCACGGTTGTAACTCTCAACAAGTTCATGATTATGAATATCATTGAAACTCAGAAGTGTGTATGAATCATTCGAGATTGAGACTAGTATGCTTGCCTTACAGTCACACCATGTGAAGTTGGTCCTCCGGTGCTTAACAGAAGATTCATCTAGGGTGTCAAATTTCCTCTTGGGTTGTGGTTTTCCATATTTTGAGCATCGAAGATACTTGTGTGTGGGAATTCCATTCCAGACTTTAGTTTGCCCTTTTTTTACAGAAAAACCTGCTTCAAACGCATAAAGTTCATACATCGAAAGAACATCCGCAAAAGTTGGATAAGATTTCCCACACACTGGTATGAACTTATCAGCGACATTAGGAATCCAGTAACGGGTTCCCTGAGGGGTATCAAAAACAAAGTATGGATTCGATGGCCCTGCATCATAAAACGAAAAAGGTTAGGAATCTGCTATACATGGCATGACAAAAGGTTAGAAATCTGTGATATGAGAATAAAGTGGGCTCCCATGTAATATATACAACCGTCTAACTGGCCGCGTGATGATTCAGCAAACATAGAAGGACCATACGGTGATCCAGAAACAGCAACAGTCATGTCCTGCATATGGGAATCTTGGGATGCTACATGTGAACATTATGGAATAAGTTTTCTAACAATGCCATATCTGGGGAAGAAAAAAACAAAACCAAAGTATAGAAAAAACAAACCTTCTTCATTATCCATAACCTGGTCATCATTAAACGCGCTGTTCATGAAATTGTTGGATATCACAACATCCGGGGATCTAACAGGGGCTTCAGATGACCGAGAACAATCAACATGCATATAAGTGTATACAGAAGCTTCGAATGGAACAAGTGAACATGGACATGCAGTATAGTTTGGATTATTAGATTAAAAAGTTGTAAAAGACAAAAAAAACAGGACTTCGTGAACAGTTAAATTAAATATATGGACAAACCTGGAGCATTAAATTCCTCATCATTTTGGAAGTCGCTGCAAAAGAACCGGTTGGGGAAACTATGGATCGGCGACATTGATTGTGAGGTTGGTGGATTTGTGTCCATGGATATTAATGGAGAAATGAACATGGGAGTAGAAGATGAATATGTAGATCAGTTGAAGAATATATAAAAATGAGAAATTGTAAAAGAAATATGGGGGTGGGTGCATTGTACAAGTGAGTTGATGTGCATTAAATGCTGATGTCAATTCAACTCTTGCCTAACACAAAATTACATAAATAACCTTCCTGCAAAAAGTAACAAGAAGTGTGGGATGCATACGTGGCTAAATGATGGCCACTATTATAGTTTGCTAAGTTTTCTAAGAATATGGGGTTTCTTACTAAGCATTATCCTATATATATATATATATATATATATGTGTGTGTGTGTGTGTGTATAATGCATAACTACATTATGGCAAAACTAACATTAATTAAATGACTTAAATTAAAAATATAATGATCAAAATACCATCGTATGACTTAAATCAAAACTCATACTTTTAGTATTGTATAAATAAAAACCAAGTGTTTTAATTTAGTAAATAATATATGCATTGTATATATAGTTTTTAGTGAAAAAGATTTTACTAACGGATCATATCTTCAGTGAATACTTGAGTCATATTTTCATCATCACATGTGTCGCTGAAAGTCCGATATATTGTAGTGAATTCTACAGATTGCTATAATGTTCCTTTCTTCTATTTATATCACTATATAAAAGGTAGGAACAAGGAAAATTCTTTTTAATTAGCCTACCATCCACCCCCTAAAAAGGCCTAGATCCGTAAGGAAGCATCCATCCTATGATGAGTTTTCGTATTTCTTAATTTATTTTCATTTCATAACTTTTGTTTAATCAAAACGACAAACTAAATAATTAGCATATATTTTTTAAGGGCCAACAAAACCAATATTATCAACAACCTATCAATTACAAGATGTCGAGTTAAGGGCCAACAAAACCAATATTATCAACAACCTATCAATTACAAGATGTCGAGTCTAGAAAATACATCCATCAATTACATATCACACTAGAAAAGGGATCAAACTAACCATCAGTACAAAACAAAAGATATTAAAACTACACACCAACGCACCCAAGTGACAGGATCAGCTCTTGATCGGTTGCTAAACTAGAGAAACCCGAGGTGTGGTTAAGACTACAACATGAATCGCCATGGATGTATTTGTACATAATCTAGTAAGTGTCAATGTGGGGCTAGCTCATTTGGTAGAGCCGCCTCTTGTCTTTTAGGGGGACGGGGCACCACCCGTGATGGTGTGAAACACCGTCGCAGGTAGTTTTTTTTCACGGTGTGATGGAGGTTTTCATGATACCTATCACAGTCGTGGAAGAGTGTGTTATGTGTGGGTTTGACTTTGATATTGATTAAATGAACGATGTGTTTAATTGTGATTGAGTTTAACTTTGTAATACTTTGTCATATCATTTATTATTGTATTAAAAATATGTACTTTTTCTTAATTCTACAATAATATATGATTAATTAAAAAAGGTTATATCTATAAAAATTTTGACTTAAAAATGGTGTATAATTTCTTTATTACATCCTTCTACTTTCTACTATAAAATAACATTTGTAATCTCTTTACAAATAGTTTTTTAAAGTTGGTTGTTGTGGATTAACGCTCAACACTAGTTCAGTTGTTAACACCACACTACACCGCCCTATGGGTGTTAAGCTTGGGGACATGATGCCCTTAGCGGGCGCGAGTGTGAGAGGTGTTGGAGTCCACCTCAATCAACCAATTACACCTTTTCTTTTTATTTTTATTTTCACTTAGTTTTTAGTTAAACCTAAACGTCATAGTTAAATAGTAAGTTAAATCAAACTCTCCACATGGTAATGACATGGCAAGACACAATTAGCAGGTGACTTAATTTTATCAATCTAATCTAGTGTTCATTATTGATTTAAAAAATAAAAGAAATATATTTGTTTTATCATATTGATATTAACCAGATATGAAATAATGATGCAACATAAATTCATCATCATCATCATCATACTCAGTAAATCCCACCAATAGCAAAGCAAAGGTAGGGTCTGAGGAGGGTAAGATGTAGACAGCCTTACCTCTAACCCATAGAAATAGAGAGGGTGCTTCCAGTGAGACCCCCGGCTCGATAGTAATTTTGCATCAAGCCTTGGACATAAGGCACATAACACTCATCAATCGGGACAAAGACCGATTAGTGCATGTACCCTTTTGTCTTTCAGCTATCAACGTCTCAGCTTTTAACGTTATTTTCACGAAATTAGTAAAATAACGTTAAAATTAGTGCACTTTCACTTTTGCCCCCCGATTGCCCACACATATACACATTATATGCGCATACCGCAAGCGGGGCGTGATGCTAACATAAATTCATTATGATATTGAAGGTTAAGAAATAATTTAGTTGTTTAAAATAATGAGCTAGAACGGTTTAGATTTGAAAAAATAAATGAAGAGCCTCTAAAATTACGACAAGTGTTCCCTAGTATTTCTATTTATTAAGTAGTATAAAAATAGATAATAGAGTGTTTTTTTCTAAGAACATTATATTGTAATTTTGGATGGATGAGATTGGTTAGTAACATTTCAGTGTGTTTAAAATTCAGAAACCCACATGAACTTTCCTAATCTTTTTTAAACATTAGTAAGTTTTTTATACGTAATTGACTTCTTTTTTATTTGCACCATGATAACGAACATTTTTTATCGTTAATATGAGTACCATATATTGATATATAAAAAATTACATTTCAACTGGGTGTTGTTTATTCTGTTTATCCAACGCTCTTTTGATTAAAAAATTTCATGCGCCACACACACAAAACACATGTGTACGCGCGCGCGCACACACATAATAGCACCGCTTTTCATCCTCAGACTGACGGACAAACTGAGCGTACCATCCAAACTTTAGAGGATATGCTTCGTTCATGCGTAATCGATTTTGGTGGCAACTGGGACATGCACTTGCCTTTGATCGAATTCGCGTACAATAACAGTTATCACGCGAGTATTCAAACGGCACCTTTCGAGGCATTGTATGGTCGTAAGTGTCGTTCGCCTATTTGTTGGCACAAGACCAAAGAAGCTCAAATCACCGGTCCCGAGCTTATACAAGAGACAACGGACAAGATTTTACAGTTCCAAGACTACTTGCTGAAAGCCAGAAGCCGACAAAAGAGTCACGCCGACAAGCGTCGCAAGCCTTTGGAATTCGATATAGGTGACTTTGTACTTCTCAAGGTATCCCCTTGGAAGGGTGTGGTTCCTTTTGGTAAGAAAGGGAAACTCGCACCTCGCTACGTGGGCCCTTTCAAGATTCTCGAAAGGATTGGCAAGGTTGCGTATCGACTAGACCTACCTCACTCAACAACGTTCATCCTGTCTTCCATGTCTCCAATTTAAAGAAATGTCTAGCTGAAGAAGGACTTCAAGTTCCACTCGAAGACCCTAAAATCAACGAGACTTTACACTTCGTGGAGAAACCCGTCGAGATCATGGATCGAGGAGTCAAACAGTTTACACTTCCTATCGTCAAGGTTGGATGGGAAGGAAAACGTGGCGCTGAGTTTACTTAGGAACTCGAAAGTGATATGAAGACTAAGTATCTGCAACTGTTTGTTACATCTTCCTAAATTTCAGGACGGAATTTCCTAAAGGAATGGAGATTGTAACGCCTTGCGTTTTGTAACTTTCCTTAATTAAAAAGCTTGTCTTGTGTTTCTATTTTTGGAAATCTTGTATTCCTTGTAATCATATTTTTCATTGTATCGTTGTAATATCCGAGACTTTGATAATAAATAAAATTTGTTATTTCTTACAATTCATGTTTTACATATTCGTACATGTTCATACATTTGAATGCATCATACCTGTGATATCTTATTCGTAATTCTTGCAAAATGTGTTAAACTTACAAATACTTGTCATACATACTCAATTCATGCGTATACGATACTTATTCTCGATCCATATACTTATTCATACTTGTTTTATACTTGTTTTATGTTTTAATTACATAATACACCCTTACACTATACCTTTTATGCTTAAAATACCTTAAAATCTAACTTTTATGAACATAAGGGACCAAAAGTGACAAGAAATCAAACTTGTGCTCGGATGTAATGGGTCGCGGGCCGCGACCGGCCCACACTTCCCTTTCGCACCCCGCCAGAGAACCCAATCCGCAGATTCCCACTTCCAGCTCGTGTATTGGGCAGAATTGTGTTTACTTAATTGTGTTTTCTTCATTTATTAGCCACCTAACTCAACCCTAACCTCAACTATAAAACCTAGCTCATTTCCACACTTCTCCCACTTTACAAACACACTAGTCTCACTCTCTAAACACTCTAAATCAGCTGAGAATGTCAGTTCAAGGCAGAAACATTCAAGTTGCAAAAGTGAGTCAAAACTCACCTTTCTAGTACTTTTCTTCACTTCTTCTTCTTCTTCTTCAACCAAGTATGGAACACCTCTAGGAGTGTTTCCACAGGTTTTTCATAGAAAACCAAGGTGGAACATCATCCATATTGAGGCCCAACTTTCTGTTTTGGAAGAAACTTATTTAAACATCCTTTAATCTTGTGTTTTTCTTCAACAAGCCTATGTCCTTATGCTACTAATCAAGTCTATGATTAGTATGCTTAAAAACAAGGTTGTTACATATAAAATCAGAGGGTTTTATCACTCCAAACTTTCTGATTTTGTAAGGGTTTTAAACCCACAAGTGTTGTATCCACCAAGCTTGTTCTTGAAACAAGACATGTGTAGGATGGGTGTGATTATTTGGAAGCCTTGGCTTCCCACCTTCAATCCACCACCTCACTTGATAATTTGTCCCTTGAGTAGTTAGTTCATTTCATTTTCATTCTTATTGTATTCATGACCATCCTTGTTGTTCTTGTAACAACTTGTGCATTGGTGAAAATACGAAAGAGGTCTTAAATGGAAGGTTATCCTCCTACCTCCTTGCATGACTTATATGAGATTCTTGTTGGACTAAACTTATACAATATACTATATAGAACATATAAAATATAATAACCAAACCCTTGATGTTAATTGTAAGACCCTAATTCGTATTTGACCAAAAGTCGTAGCGGAATTTCATACCGTAAAATTTCTTTCATCAAAAACATCTTAACTTACTTGAAGTTCATTTTCAGGTAACACTTTTACAATGATTACATCAATCGAACTCTTTTACTAAGTAAATTCATAACTTATTTTTTTACTATATTACATTCACCAACTTTCCCCGTACAATCTATCTTGTGACTCGGTCCTTGATCTCTACTCCTCGATGATCCTTCGTGTCTCGTACAACCTGCACTCACCACATACGTTCATTACGTTAGCACACATTATAAACATACCAAGATTCATACTCATATACTTCTCATTCCGATATTCCTCTACATTTAAGCTTTCCATGTAAACATCAATCCCGGTGAGACTTCAATAGTGTACCTGCATTACACTTCATTCTCGATGTGCACTATTAATAGCGTTAATACTGTATAGTATTGAAAACTTGCAAAAATCCATGCATACCTGATTGCATACGTGCACACTCACATATTTACATACGTACATACCTTCATACATGACTACATACTTGCATACGCTCATATATACCTACTTGCATAAATTCATACATACATACATACCTACATAGTACATATGTTCATACACGTCTACTTACGTACATACGCCCATATGTTCCTATTTGCGTAAATACATACAAACATACCTACCTTTCCTAAAACATGAAATAAATTAATCATACTGAGTATATAAGTGTTTAAAAACGGTCTAAACGGGTTCGCTTTGCATATACAATTAAAATATGAATATTTCAATGTTCTGGCGCCCGTGGTGTCGCGCGAAGGCCTATGGCCTTCGCCGTTGCGTCGCGCCACCACCCCTATTTAACAGAATGTTCGCAGCTGTTGCTGCATATTCCCAGCATAACTCAGTTTTACGAAACGGGCATAACTTTCTCGTTTTTGATCCGTTTTACCCAATTCTTTTTCCTACGTGATCGTAATTTAATTCTCCATCACATGGAGTTAACATCCGACATCCGGATTAACAAAATTCTAGACTTTTAAGCTATCGACTTATCACCTTTTTACTAAGTTTTGACCCGTTCATGCATTTATCAAAATAAACTGTTTATTTGACCTCAATTTCCCATGAGCCTTACAATTTCAACGTCTTCTATCATATAAGGTTCCAATCACGGGTTTCTTACAACATCCCAACCCATTTCCGCTTAAAACTTATTTTGACCATTTAAGGGTATTTACGCATTTTTAAGGACTTTGACTTGCAAAGATCATACTTTTCGCTTTCATACTTGTCCCAAGTAATCATTTAATCAAATGGCTTGTTTCTAAATACTTTTAAAGTTGTTTGCCCGATATACCTATCAAGGGCATTTTTGTCAACTTCGCTCCATCCTTTACAATAAAGGACTTCATTGCACATTCAACCAATCCTATCACTTAACTACAACTCTAAACACACATACCTTGCTCGGATCAAAGCTAAGATCCGTTTAATACTTCATCCACCAAATTGTTAGATGATAACAACGAGATCCTTTCGCTATTCATTATGTGAATTCATAATACTTGACAAAACAATTCATTAGTCGATAACGCCAAATGGTGACATCTCCACCACTTGACCCGTTAGATCCAAATGTCCATTTTACCCTTTTTAAACATCAACTTTAATTTCTTATCATACCCACATATTCCGACCCGTATCAAATACTTGTCGGAACATCATTCTTCACATATTTACTTACCATGTTCGTAATCAACACAACGAATAGATATTCGACAAAAAGGGGTATAAGCTTACTTACCTCTCATCCAAATATGCTTCCCATGCGCATAAGTCCCGTTTGACCCGCTTCTTTGCCAAGCTTCCATGTCGCTTATCAAGCATCAACTATCATATATCATTCTTAAGATAGTTAGCTTGTTCATCATTCATCACACGGATCTCGTTTCAGAAATTATCATTCAAACTCAAAACATAATAATCTATCAAATCCTAGCTGAAATCCTTTAAACATTTACACACGTATGTGGTTTCAAACATCATTAACAATAACATATCATCATATTATACAAAACCCACTTCATAACTACATTGTTATTCACTTACTAGTGATCTAAGCTCAATTATCTCTAATTTCATCATACCCTTGGTGTGTGTACAACCTTCTAAACATAAGGTACAACTAATTCATGCAAAATCTCCTAATTTCATACATAATTCATCAAATCCTCATACTAATAAACATATATCATTCACACATAAACATTCAAACATATTATCATCATATTTCTTTCAATTCCTCTAACAAGAATCCATCCTATCCATCATAATACATCAACAATCATGATTAATTAAACATGGATGATCATTTAAGTCATCATTCTTACCGAAACAAATGGGTTTCACCTCTAATCATCAAATTAACCCAAACCATGTGTAATCTTGGTTCTATATCATGATACTAACACATACTCATACTCAATTTCATCCCAATTCATGGATTAAAACATAACCCACTTCATACAAGATCACCAATCTTAGTTTTGAGACATACCTTATGATCCCCTTGTGATGGTGATCATTAATCCACGTTTATTCATGAATTTGAGCTTCGATTTACCCTTCAATTGATCATTTAAGATTGAGCTAGGGTTTGGCTCCTTTGGTGAGCTCCTGAACGATCCAGAACACACACACGGATGTGTATTTGTGTGTGTTATATTTACTTTTAATATTTCAACTTTCGTTTTAACCCACTTTAGTCCCTCGTGTTTGTTAATTAAACATAATTGGCGCAAACTTTCGTTATTTAGTAGTTTTGACTACCCATTTAACTAGGTTAATAGCCTAGTTACTTATTTCATGATATGTCCTATAGGAACATACGACAATATAAACATTCAGGTTTTGGGGTGTTACAAATCTACCCCCCTTAAATGAGGTTTCGTCCCCGAAACCTTTCTCATTTCCATTAAACACTTATTATCTTTTCCCCCTTGCTCCATCATCACGACCACTAGCCCACCTCAGTGACAGTCTTCTATTCTCAAGAACCCATCCCGGAGTTTTTGTTAGTGTCGCTTCCACTAATAAAGCTAGCTTCTAACATACTGCATAGCTAATGGTTCATTTATCCTTCTAATACTCGTATATCATGTGTAATATATCATTTTGTTTTCTTGAAACAATTCCCACATCCCATTAGTAACATTCTTTTTCGTCTATTTCCACATTCATTTTATTTTCATCGACCATACGATCTAATTTCGTAATGTATACATACACATCTAAGTTTAATTTTCGATAAATACATCATAATACCAAGTAACCATCCCTTCTCAATTCATGACTATTTATATAATTAACCTCTTTCTAACAAGTCCATCATTTTCATACTTTACTTTTACATAACATTCTTATTTCCTTGGCCCATTTGTAGTGGGTCAATATACATACTTCTTCGCACTTATTATCGTACTTACATTCGTATGATCCGTCATTACAGATCTACTATTTCCTAGTCACATATACACGCTTAACTCCAAAGTTAACATCATTCTACGTTTCTTATATTTATTTGTGTAAATGTGCCATTCCAGTTCATCATACGAGTGTTTAATCAATACCCGACATTTCTGTTCAAAACTTTTGAGATTTACTTTTTAATGATAAAATTTTTCTCCTTATGTTGACTGTTAAAAGTCAAACATCACGTACCACACACTACCATACCTATTCAACATGAGTTAAATATGGTACTAACCTCGTTTTCATTTCGCAACTCAACGATCCGTAAACCAGGTCAATCTGCTTCTTCACGAGTACTAACCGTACCAGGCCAGCTTTCATTCATCCTTGTAATGGGCTTCCACTCATGCACATTCTTTCACCAATTTGATTGGTTCGATCACATTCATAATTCTACCAGTAACATCTACAAAATCGGCGGTTAGCACCTTTCATTCAAACATTCTTTACATCATTACCGTATTCTTGCCAAAACTTACTCTCCCCATTCATACTTAGACTATTGTCCGAGTCGTAGCCCGTCATTCATTACGACTCCTGAGAGTCGACTACTAACACATCTAACACATAACATGTTTAAAGCTTCTTTCTTTCGTTAAAATTTAGGTTTGCGTGCCAAACATTATGCTCACCTATAAGTATAAACTTAACAAATCAAATCATTAAATATA
This sequence comes from Helianthus tuberosus, assembly GCA_030545235.1. Classification (NCBI taxonomy): domain Eukaryota; kingdom Viridiplantae; phylum Streptophyta; class Magnoliopsida; order Asterales; family Asteraceae; genus Helianthus; species Helianthus tuberosus. Next base: position 18,806 of record JARYGA010016683.1, on the reverse strand, counting down.
TCAGGTTTGAATGGCGATTACCATTTGGCCCGCATGACTCATTCGTCTCTTTATCCCTTCTTGCCTACAAACATATTTGCTCATATATATATACACCTTTATTCACACATATTTATATAAGTTTAAGACATAACTTGGATAATATTCGCTTTTAAAGAATATTTACTTGCTTAGTCTGTAATTACTTACATATTCAAATCTTTTCATTCTTATCATTCATTATGTTTCGAACCCGTCGTGCGGTTTATAATATCTCATTCATACTTTTATTCTTTCTTTGTTTCGAATCCGTCTCGCGGATTCTAACATATCATTCATGCTTTCATTCCTTTCATGCTTCGAATCCGTCACGCGGATTCTAACATATCATTCATGCTTTCATTCCTTTCATGTGTTATCTCATTTACTTGAATCTGTTTTACGGATTCAAACATTCCATTCATGCCTTTCATTCCTTGAATCCGTCTCGCGGATTCAAACATTTCATTCATATATTGTTGATCTGTACTTTCTTACGGATTCAACATTCTTCATTCTTATCACTCATACTTTTCACTCTTACGTAGTACTCTCAATTTCCCGAGAGTCTTACTACCCATTTCACCCGCACGCCCACCTGCTACCCAGTTCTACCGGACATACCTGCGATAATTACCACGGTCTCACGAACGTCATATGCTTCTTGCGTACTGGCCAGGTGCGCAATCCACATACTAGTTTCGTGCCTTCGTGTAATTATCGCCTTATGTCTGAGAAATGGGTTTCAGTTTCGTGCAAATCTCTAAAATTTCCCAAAGACCATATCATTGTCTTTCGTTTAATAATTGCCCTCCCAAGGAGATTTCCTCCTTTTTCTTTTAACATTGGTACCCATACATATTAATAGTGTGTACCTGGGGTTCATTAGCCTATTTGCATCCATGCCAGCCTTAGTATTCATCATATTCTGTATCCACGGACCATCCTCTTCAAACACTTATGCTTACCTTGCACATACAAAATCGTTAGTTTCTTTGTTCACATGCATAAGCGCATACTTACATTCGCTTCTACCCTTGGATCTTGATCGAGTCTTAGATTGTACGGGCTCTTATCACAAGAGCACACAGGTTTGAGTTCAAGTACTTACCTTCTGGTGCTTGATTCTCTCAAACCAGGGCTCTGATACCAACTTGTAAGACCCTAATTTTTATTTGACCAAAAGTCGCAGCGGAATTTCATACCGTAAAATTTCTTTCATTACAAACATCTTAACTTACTTGAAGTTCATTTTAAGGTAACACTTTTACAATGATTACATCAATCGAACTCTTTTACTAAGTAAATTCATAACTTATTTTTTTACTATATTACATTCACCAACTTTCCCCGTACAATCTATCTTGTGACTCGGTCCTTGATCTCTACTCCTCGATGATCCTTCGTGTCTCGTACAACCTGCACTCACCACATACGTTCATTACGTTAGCACACATTATAAACATACCAAGATTCATACTCATATACTTCTCATTTCGATATTCCTCTACATTTAAGCTTTCCATGTAAACATCAATCCTGGTGAGACTTCAATAGTGTACCTGCATTACACTTCATTCTCGATGTGCACTATTAATAGCGTTAATACTGTATAGTATTGAAAACTTGCAAAAATCCATGCATACCTGATTGCATACGTGCACACTCATATATTTACATACGTACATACCTTCATACATGACTACATACTTGCATACGCTCATATATACCTACTTGCATAAATTCATACATACATACATACATACCTACATAGTACATATGTTCATACACGTCTACTTACGTACATACGCCCATATGTTCCTATTTGCGTAAATACATACACACATACATACCTATCTTTCCTAAAACATGAAATAAATTAATCATACTTAGTATATAAGTGTTTAAAAACGGTCTAAACGGGTTCGCGTCCCAAGTAATCATTTAATCAAATGGCTTGTTTCTAAATACTTTTAAAGTTGTTTGCCCGATATACCTATCAAGGGCATTTTTGTCAACTTCTCTCCATCCTTTACAACAAAGGACTTCATTGCACATTCAACCAATCCTATCACTTAACTACAACTCTAAACACACATACCTTGCTCGGATCAAAGCTAAGATCCGTTTAATACTTCATCCACCAAATTGTTAGATGATAACAACGAGATCCTTTCGCTATTCATTATGTGAATTCATAATACTTAACAAAACAATACATTAGTCGATAACGCCAAATGGTGACATTTCCACCATTTGACCCGTTAGATCCAAATGTCCATTTTACCCTTTTTAAACATCAACTTTAATTTCTTATCATACCCACATATTCCGACCCGTATCAAATACTTGTCGAAACATCATTCTTCACATATTTACTTACCATGTTCGTAATCAACACAACGAATAGATATTCTACAAAAAGGGGTGTAAGCTTACTTACCTCTAATCCAAATATGCTTCCCATGCACATAAGTCCCGTTTGACCCGCTTCTTTGCCAAGCTTCCATGTCGCTTATCAAGCATCAACTATCATATATCATTCTTAAGATAGTTATTATGTTCATCATTCATCACACGGATCTCGTTTCAGAAATTATCATTCAAACTCAAAACATACTAATCAATCAAATCCTAGCCGAAATCCTTTAAACATTTACACACGTATGTGGTTTTAAACATCATTAACAATAACATATCATCATATTATACAAAACCCACTTCATAACTACATTGTTATTCACTTACTAGTGATCTAAGCTCCGTTATCTCTAATTTCATCATACCCTTGGTGTGTGTACAACCTTCTAAACATAAGGTACAACTAATTCATGCAAAATCTCCTAATTTCATACATAATTCATCAAATCCTCCTACTAATAAACATATATCATTCACACATAAACATTCAAACATATTATCATCATATTTCTTTCAATTCCTCTAACAAGAATCCATCCTATCCATCATAATACATCAACAATCATGATTAATTAAACATGGATGATCATTTAAGTCATCATTCTTACCAAAACAAATGGGTTTCACCTCTAATCATCAAATTAACCCAAACCATGTGTAATCTAAGTTCTATATCATGATACTAACACATACTCATACTCAATTTCATCCCAATTCATGGATTAAAACATAACCCACTTCATACAAGATCACCAATATTAGTTTTGAGACATACCTTATGATCCCCTTGTGATGGTGATCATTAATCCACGTTTATTCATGAATTTGAGCTTCGATTTACCCTTCAATTGATCATTTAAGATTGAGCTAGGGTTTGGCTCCTTTGGGGAGCTCCTGAACGATCCAGAACACACACACGAATGTGTATTTGTGTGTGTTATATTTACTTTTAATATTTCAACTTTCGTTTTAACCCACTTTAGCCCCTCGTGTTTGTTAATTAAACATAATTGGCATAAACTTTCCTTATTTAGTAGTTTTGACTACCCATTTAACTAGGTTAATAGCCTAGTTACTTATTTCATGATATGTCCTATAGGAACATACGACAATATAAACATTCAGGTTTTGGGGTGTTACATTAATCGAATGATTATTCGTCGTGGTATTAAGTTACATCATCTAGGTACTTAACTTTTCGTTGCGATTCTAATGGGTATTGTAACCCATGAAATCATTCCAAACCCTACGGGTTTAATAGTGTCAAGAATGAGTATTAAGTCTAGATGGTTATTTTCTTGTATAATTACTTTTGTTATACTTTAAATTCCGAATCTAAATCCTCTGTTATCATTCGAATACTCACACACCTATGTTTCCTCGTGCAGAAGGACTTGGTGTTCCACCTCCAAACCAACAAACTCTTCACGGACTAACAAGTGGAAGCTTGCAAAACCATGAGTACACTTGACCCGTTTTACTTTTAAAACACTTTGGGTTGTAACATGTTAATATACCAAAATCACCACACACACACTTAAACTTGCTTTATATTCTCAATCCTTATACATGCTACTTGTTTACTTAGGTTCATGCTAGAATCATACATGCTTGATGTCATTAACTTTGCTAGCCCGAACTTAATATATATAGTGATATAGGAGTAACACACTGCCCTCGGATGTAACACCTCGTAAAATCACGTCCAATGATGTATTGACACGTGTAGTAAACCCTAATGAAGTCAAACATTGAAATGTAGGAACTAATTTTTCGAAAAATCAAAAACTTTGATTATGAAAGGACTGGAAGTGTAAGCATACCTAAGATAAGTTTCTAAATAACCTCTTACGATTTTTATATTCACAAATGTGCCACCTGATGATTAAGTGTAGCCGTTTGCATAATTAATTGAAAGTTTGCGCGATAAAGGGTTAAAAGCGTCAACATGCTAATTCTTACCTCTGAGTGACCTTTTAACAAACCGGGAGCTTCATAATATTTTATTATACTCTCGGGAATGCCAAATAATGGCCATCTAAGGTTTTTATGCCTATAAGTAAAGTTACGCGCAACTTTGCAAGTTAGAGGGACTAAAAGTGTCAATATGTTTAATTATACCTCTGAATGACCTTTTAGAGAACCCGAAGCATCGTAATGTTTAATAATACTTTCAAGGATGCCTAATATGGATTAGATGAGGCTTCAATGCTAATAAATGATGAAATACGCAAGTTTGCGCAATAGAGGGGCCTAAAGCGTTAACTTATGAATCTACGCCATTCGGTGACCATTTAAGCAAAAGGGAGTGTAGTAATATGAAATGTATGCGTGGGAATGATTATTATGGGCCATGAAAGGCTTAGATATCATTAAGCGGCATTTCGCGCTACTTTGCGCAATTAAGGGACTAATTGCGTCAAACTGCAAAAGGAGGTCGAATAGTATGGTAACGGACCTTTCGGAATATGTCCATAAGTTAAACATACCCTATTTATCCTTTATATAGCTTAGATATAGGCTTAGATGTGTTTGGTGCGCAAAAATAAACTTTTATGTCATGCAGGGACTAAAAGTGTCAAAAAGTGCACAAGTTTGCAATTTTGCGCATATCTCGCATTCTGAATATCCCCGGACACCCAAAAATTTATGTAAGCACTAAAATATTTTATTTTAGTGTGTGGCATGATAAAATTCCACTCGTCGCGTAATTTGGACCGTTTTTAGCGTCCGTTCGTGTTTCGTCGTAATTCGACGCACTACGTGACCGTACGGCCAAACGAACCGACATCCGACATGTTTTTGAACATGTTTCATGTTCCCTATGTTTAAAAATCATAGTGGGGCCTTAATATGAGGTTAACGGGCCTTGAACGTGCCTAAAGTGACCATAAAAGCTCACAGGGGCCATTTCTGCCATATATGAAAGTGCTGTTTGCTGATATGAACTGTCTGGCGGGGCGCGTAAGCCTCCCTGAGGTCTTACGCGGGGTGCCTAAGCCCTGCAGATCAGCAGAACCTTCTAAACAGCTGTAAACAGCCTGTTCCAGCAGTTTCTATCAATTGTAAATGTTTTTTTTTTTGAAACTAGAGGCTGCCCATTGTTTATAAAACCATGGGTAATATGTGTAAAGTTCAGATTCAATCACGGTTTACGAGGAACGATCCTAACGGTCCTCAAAAACCTATAAATACCCTTCCCCACTTCCTTCATAACCCACACTTGATCTTGAATTCTCTAAGTTGGGGACTTTGCTCCTCACACTTGAGAAATTAGGATCAACCCTCCTTGCTTGGACCCTTTTGTAAGTCCCCTTTCGTGCTTAGTTTAAATTTTTAGCGGTTATAGCCGAAAGGTCAAACGTTTCGATAAACGCTTTGACTTTTAAATGGCTAAGCCAAGGTTCGCAATGAACATGGCTACGTGACCGTAATTAGGTAGGTAATTAACCCTTAAAAGGGCACCTCCTAATTACCACGTATACTTAGTTTGATTATCGGGTCAAATAAAAGTCAAACGGGTTAGTGTTAATTAAAATGCATAACTATTAAATTAAAAGTAATAAAATCAGTTTTTCCACATTAATAACTTGGTAAATATTAGTTGAACATGCCTAAGCATGTTCAACCCGGCAATTCTAAGTATAGGCTCGGTTTGGGACCGAAGGTCGCAAAAGTTGACTTTCAGTTCTGACCCAATTTAGCTTAGTTTAGATATGCCTTAGGATTCCATTAGGACCATATTATGGGTTAGTATAACCCTCTGAGGTTATACAACCTGGATCCTTAGTATCCTATTCATTGCAAGTTTCCGTTATATGCCTAACTATTGACCGTTATGCCCTTTTGACCATGAAACGATATTTTTGAAAATGTGAAAGAATAGAAACCTTTATTACTATTATATAAACATGTCCCTAAAATTTGACATCAGTTGGAGGTCTAGATTAGGAGTTATGCTCAATAGCGTAATTAAAAAGTTTTTATTAATTAAACGGCGTAATTAGCGTATAACCTATTTAAACCCATTTTTTGATACCAAAATTTTTACCCACTGATATAAAATAATATTTTGGGATTTTTGAATATTTTTAATTATTTTTAGGCTGAGCATAACATAGGGTTTTAAGCTTGATTCGGTAATTGCCGGTTTTGCCCTTTTGGGCTATTAAATGAATTTTACAAATCCTTTTGACCCCAAACCTTTTTCTACTAATCTAATATGATAAATAAAATATTTTGAGCCTTCTAGAATAATAAAAATGACAGCTTTTCTTTGAAAACCCGGAAATGGCTCTAAATCGCCTTTTTAAGCGTTTTTAACGCATAGTATGTATCAAAACTATTTTAAACATATAAGGGTTGATGTCTACTGATATATTAAGTAAATTTTTACATTTTAACAGTAAGGAAAAGTTTTAAACTCAGGTTTCCATTTTGGACCTTTTAAGCCTATGTGAAATTACCAAAATGCCCCTACGGTGCATAGTATGGTTATAAATGATAAATTTCACATATATGTTAAAACCTGCTGATATAACTTAGTAAATTAAGTATTTTTACTAATCAAATCAGACCTGAACCTCAGATTTATATTTGATCTCTTTTATAACCTTTTAAATGACTAAAATACCCCTTCGGGGCATAAATTGGTTTTAAATTCATTTTGGGCATAACGGAATGTATCATACTGATATCACATCATATTTAAGGCATATTAACTTAGGAAACCTGTATATGACTCTTATGGGTACCCGTTACGCACGTTTCGCGTTTGGATACGTTTATGTATCTAGTTTGCATAAAGTAACCGAAACGGGTCAAACCTTATCATTTTCACCTCAAAATCCAGAATGTGTTTAGTTTACCCATATTATACAAGTCTCCAAACTTGTCGGGTCTAAATCACATTCTAATCCGGTCTACGCTTAATCTTGCGTTTTGAACCGTAAACCTTTCCTTAAAATTAACCGGTCTAAGCATAGGCTTAATTAAGACCCGTTAGGAATCTAATAGGTTATTAAAAACCTTCGTTCCAGATTAGGAGCCCCAGTAGAAGTACTTGTGCTTGCTGATTTGATATACGGCTGGGATTGAATTTATATTTAGCTCAGGTAAATACTCTTAGCTTATTTTCCCTATACGGGCTTGGGATACGGTATTATAATAATACCGCTTGGTCAGGTATTGAATGTTTAATCGTATTGTGATTAAATTATTGAGGTAACCCGCTTTAATATGTCTTGTTTGAAATAAAGGCCTTTAGGGGTTAATGACCATGTCCCGGATATCCTTGGCATCATTGTATTATAAAATGGCCACGTCTTATGCACGGGGTGTAGGCATACACCTGACAGTTGCATAAGGGAAACGGTATCTCACGCTCATGTGGGCCTATACTTGTGGTGTGTTTGTTAATCTTGACCCGGTTTCTACATCGGGCCCTAAGTGTATAACGAACATGTAAATCTGTATACAAGATTATTTTTATATAATTGTCCCAAGTTATAAAAGAATTTTGTGCCTTCAGCATTCAAATCAATTTTCTAAACTATTTTCAAAATGAGTCAGTTAAGTTGTATTTACTAGTGTAAACTGACGTATTTTCCAAGAAGGTTAAGTGACAGGTACTGTACGTAATTGGCTGGGAGCTCAGGGCGTCAATTGGTAATCTTGCAAGTTCTAGATGCCTAAAGTCTGTTGAATAATGTTATCTTTCCGTCTTATGATCCGCCTGTGGATCCAACTTACATTCCGTTGTAATAATTTGATGTTACTTTTGAATCGGATTGTAATATATTTATCTTTTGCTTCCGCTGTGCATTTAAATTGTGTTGTTTGACCATGATGATATCAACTACGTCACGATACTCCCCACCGGTAATACGTGGAAATATCGGGGTGTGACAGGTTGGTATCAGAGCCAACATTGAGTGAATTAAACACTAACCTTTTGTGTTTAATCTCAATGACACAGTAGCACATTCCTTGACCTTCTGAGTCTAGACTTAACATAGGAATACTCTCATTTCTATTCCAGGAACTATTGCTTCCAATTCTATATGTTTTAATACGTCACCAAGCAAAGAAGCCATAATGGAAATTCTCCCCATTTGAGCCTAGGGAAGGCCGAGCTTCGTACTATGACTAGGATTAACGTGCAGCCAAGGAGAAAGCATTCAGAAATAAAATGAAGAAGAAACTCCTTCTGCTGAGGATCGATCCCTTAGTAGTCGTTATAAGGACATATTTGTCTTTCAGTTCCTTCGAGGACAACATTATTCCTCTCAAGTCCCGTTTAGGGCAATTCTGAACCTCTTTTAAAAATCCTTGGAATGTTTTATCTAAATTTTATATACATCATTATATATGAACACAAAATATGAATAATAACATTCCTTTTATAAGATCTACCATTATAATAAAATGGCAAAATCTAAAAAGGACAAGACCTAGCCCATGTGTCATTTAAAAACAGGGCCAAGATGGCAGTTCCTCAATTAGATTCAGATCCTTATTAACATCCCAATTTAGGATTGTTCTGCGTTAAATATTAAAAAGAATCTTAAAGGTAAACCTAGCCTATATGACAAGGCCAAGATGGTAGAACCTATTCAAAAGATTCAAATCCTTTTTGACATTTGTAACGTGTTAGCATTCTTGGCAAAATGTGATTCGATAAAATCACATGAGTCATACTCAAATTGGGTCATTCCAATTCTCTTCTTATTTATATAATCATCCCTAAAATAATGAAATGCCTACGTGCCATACTTATTGTCCTATGGGGCAAAAGACAGTTGAAGTCTTTGATGCTCTGTCAAGAAAAGGTAATGAAATATGTTCAAACCTTAATGCCTCGATTCTCTGAAATCATGGCTTGTAAATTTAAAACTGTCCTTGTGACTAGGCCTTTTGCGCCACTTTAATATCCTTAATGTTTTATAACTAGGATAAATTATAATGAAAATACTAATTAAATATAACTAACAAATTAACCAATATGGTTTATATTACCATGGTTGATGAATCATCAAAAATGATGAATCCATAATAACCTCTGAATGAATCATCGTCAATATTTATGTAGCCATCAAACTACATGGCTGGATCGGATGAGGTCAGCAGCCACCCGAGGGAGAATAATGATGCTACCAGAGTTAATATAACTGGTGCGGAACTGCAGGCATTAATAGATGATGCCATTACATGAGCTCTCGACAGACAGTATGATGAATCAAGTGGTACACACTCTAAGACTCTATCTGTGGCTCGTAGTAAGCCCCCTTCTAAATCACACGAGTCAAAGGAAGACGATGTTCGTAACTCGTCAAATCAAAGGAGTGTTCCGTCTAGACAGGTGGTGCTTCATCAAGAGGCAACAGTTAAAACCTGCTCATATAAGTATTTTGTCTCCTGCAAGCCCAGAGACTTTACAGGAGAAAAAAGGGCCATCGATTGCATGACATGGCTCGATGAGATGGACACCGTTGTTGACATCAGTGGATGTGCAGAGCAAGACATTGTGAAGTTTGTTTCACAATCTTTTAAAGGAGAAGCGCTAGCTGGGTGGAGGTCACTGGTCCAAGCTACGGGGAAGATCCCTTTGTACAACATGACTTGGGGTCAGTTCGTTGCTCTTATCAAAGAAAATTACTGTCCTCAACATGAAGTTGAGAAAATTGAGACTGAATTCTTGACATTAGTCATGGAGAACTTAGATTGTCAAGCATACCTTACAAGTTTCAATACCATGTCTCGATTGGTTCCTTACTTGATCACACCGGAACCAAAGCGAATAGCTCGCTTTATTGGGGGTCTAGCCCCAGAAATAAAGGCAAGCGTGAAAGCATCGAGACCTACTACATTCAGGTCAGCGGCAGACCTGTCGCTATGTCTTACACTCGATGTAGTCAGAAACAAGGCTGCCAAAGCTTCTGAAGAAGGGAAGTGTAAGAAGGAGGATGAGGGTTCTCATCGCTCCGATAAGAAGAAAAAGGGGAACTCTGATCATAGGAAGAGTTCCGGGTTTAAACAGGGTAACCAACAGTCGGGTGAAAAGACCAGATGCAAAACATGTAGGAAATACCACCTGGGGAAATGTAGATTTGAATCTCAGTCCCTACCTTGTGGAATCTGCAAGTCCAAGGAGCATAAGACCTTGGATTGCAAAAAGTTGAAAGATGCGACCTGTTTTGGTTGCAACGAGAAGGGGCACATCAAGACTAACTGCCCTAGGAATCAGAAGAAGCCTGAAGAGGCCAAGAAAGCAAACGCGTGAGTCTTCTAGATGAACACCAGGAGGCAATACAGGAAGATGACATCATAAAAGGAACAAAATATCGAGTATGGCAAACTCGGATAACATAGCCATTGATCGTATTATGGATAATGCGACACATGTTAATGATGCTACAATTGTGAACCTTAGAATTTCCAAAGATGTTCTTCAGATTAAGATAGACGCAGCTGTTGGAAAAGCTGTGAAGAAGGCTGTGAAAAAGTTCAAGGAGGCCAATGCTACTTGCTCCAAATCTCAACCAATACCACACTTCATTACTCACGAGAAGGATCTTGTTCATGCCTCTAATGTAAAGGGTGAACTAAAAAGGAAAAGGGAGAAAGATAACTCCCAGAGCTCTAAAAAGAAGAACAAACAAAAGTCCAACCAGAAACCTGTATGCAAGACCTGCAAAAAGCGCCATTATGGGAAATGCAGGTTCGAATCAAACTCCCAATCACAGTCCAGGGCTTGTGGGATCTGCAAATCTAGTGAGCATAAAACATTGGAATGCCAGAAGATAGGAGATGCGACTTGTTACAACTGTAACGAGAAAGGGCATATCAAATCAAATTGCCCAAGGTATGCTAAGAAGCTTGAAGGAGATAAGAAGACCAACGCTAAGGTCTCTCAGGTGGATGCAAAAGAGGCCATACCAGATGACAATATTATAACCGGTATGTCCTTATCCATGATGTATGAGCAAAGGTAATGTTTGATTCAGTTGCAGGTAAGTCGTTCGTGGAATAAATTTTGTAAGTTATTTAATCTGCCTGTTAGAACCCTAAGCATAAGATATGAAGTTGAATAAAACGCTAGGAGTTCTGCTTTATTTCGGATACCAATCAATCCTTCATAGATGGTAAGTATAGCAAACTATTAAAGACTCCCATGAGAACCCTAGATATTAAGTGTGAGGTAAAACTTACATTCAGTCATGAAATTCTTATGTACCCTCTCTTCAGATGAAGTGCATCATCATAAGTGATTGATATCTCTTGATCTCTATCGATTGCGAATACCAGATGGTACGACAAAAGCGTCATATGAGGATTGGTGTATCTTAATATGTTCCATAGATTGCTTCCATGCCTGATTAGTATATGAAAGTGCATGCATGGAACCCTAAAGATATTCCAATGGTCATACGGTATTAAAGTCAGCTAATGGTATTCAAAGAAGATATCTAAAATGGAATTATCCAAGTAAACGTTCCTGAGTAAGAAATCCGTGGACTCGTAACACGAATGTATCACTTATCTGACGCAGACCATGGTAAATGAACTGGAGCCGGAGAATTGGAAAATCTCTGTAACCTCCTTGTATCTTGATCATCTTCTCCTAAGATTACCCTGTTTACCTCCTGAGAGGTAAGTAGAGTTAAGAATAATATTCCATTTAGGGCTGTATTATTATGAAACCTCCATGATAACTAGTACCATCATTGGAAGAATCGGAACCCTGATTAAGTGAGTTTTAGGATAGAGGTTCATATAGCCTAACTGATTAGTCTAAGAGTTGATCTTGTTAAATAAGAAAGACGGTTCAATTGCTTATGCATTGATTACCGCAACCCTATCTAGGCAACAATTAAGAATCGCCATTAACTGCCCAGGATCATCGACTTGTTCGACTAACTGTAAGGATTAGCTATTCCTTAAGATTAGATTCAAGCAGTGGTTGGAATAACCATCTCACCTTAAAATAAGCTGTTCTATAATAGTTGTTATATAAGCACCAAGGCTGCCCCTTTGGAGACCTGGCATAGACGGAATGTTAAACATCTATTGTTAGAACCATAGAGTGGTAAGTCCAATTATCAGGATCTGAAAGTTGCACTGGAAACAACAAATAAGATCATTCGAATTCATAATCATCTTAGAGTTTCCAGTAATCGGCAGAAAATTAAGAATTAATAAAAGTCGCAACCCTCTTAAGTCCTTAATAAGGAATAGGGTTCAATTGAAGGTATCGCTCTAAGAAGAGTGTACTGAAATTTTTATACAACAAGCTAGTTAAGCTCTGACTATATATGGGATCGTTCGAGGAAATCGAATACTTCAAAGGTCAATTGCTTATAAACTAAAACCTATTTATGGAACGTGGTGGAACTCACAGGGTGACCTGCACTAATGATTTAAGGATGTATTTCACCAGTAAGTCAAGAAGCATTATCACATAATGATATGCTTATCTATGATATGATAAGAAACCCGTATTCATTAAGGATCGTCGGGATTAGGATCTAAGGAAGAAACATGAACCTATTATAAAGGTCATTTAGGATGCCTCTAGAGGCCCAAATAAGCTGTGGAAGCTAAGTCCATTATGCAAAAAAAAGTACTTCCATTACTTTAGCAAATCTCGAGGTCGAGATTTCTTTTAAGGGGGTGAGGATGTAACACCTCGTAAAATCACGTCCAATGATGTATTGACATGTGTAGTAAACCCTAATGAAGTCAAACATTGAAATGTAGGGACTAATTTTTCAAAAAATCAAAAACTTTGATTATGAAAGGACTGGAAGTGTTAGCATACCTAAGATAAGTTTTTAAATAACCTCTTACGATGTTTATATTCACAAATGTGCCACCTGATGATTAAGTGTAGCCGTTTGCATAATTAATTGAAAGTTTGCGCGATAAAGGGTTAAAAGCGTCAACATGTTAATTCTTACCTCTGAGTGACCTTTTAACAAACCGGGAGCTTCATAATATTTAATTATACTCTCGGGAATGCCAAATAATGGTCGTCTAAGGTTTTTATGCCTATAAGTAAAGTTACGCGCAACTTTGCAAGTTAGAGGGACTAAAAGTGTCAATATGTTTAATTATACCTCTGAATGACCTTTTAGAGAACCCGAAGCATCGTAATGTTTAATAATACTTTCAAGGATGCCTAATATGGATTAGATGAGGCTTCAATGCTAATAAATGATGAAATGCGCAAGTTTGCGCAATAGAGGGGCCTAAAGCGTTAACTTATGAATCTACGCCATTCAGTGACCATTTAAGCAAACGGGAGCATAGTAATATTCAAATATATGCTTGGGAATGATTATTATGGGCCATGAAAGGCTTAGATATCATTAAGCGGCATTTCGCGCTACTTTGCGCAATTAAGGGACTAATTGCGTCAAACTGCAAAAGGAGGTCGAATAGTATGGTAACGGACCTTCCGGAATATGTCCATAAGTTAAACATACCCTATTTATCCTTTATATATCTTAGATATAGGCTTAGAGGTGTTTGGTGCGCAAAAATAAACTTTTATGTCATGCAGGAACTAAAAGTGTCAAAAAGTGCACAAGTTTGCACTTTTGCGCATATCTCGCATTCTGAATATCCCCGGACACCCAAAAATTTATGTAAGCACTAAAATATTTTATTTTATTGTGTGACATGATAAAATTCCACTCGTCGCGTAATTTGGACCGTTTTTAGCGTCCGTCCGTGTTTCGTCGTAATTCGACGCACTACGTGACCGTACGGCCAAACGAACCGACATCCGACATGTTTTTGAACATGTTTCATGTTCCCTATGTTTAAACATCATAGTGGGACCTTAATATGAGGTTAACTGGCCTTGAACGTGCCTAAAGTGACCATAAAAGCTCACAGGGGCCATTTCTGCCATATATGAAAGTGCTGTTTGCTGATATGAACTGTCTGGCGGGGAGCGTAAGCCTCCCTGAGGTCTTATGCGGGGCGCCTAAGCCCTGCAGATCAGCAGAACCTTCTAAACAGCTATAAACAGCCTGTTCCAGCAGTTTCTATCAATTGTAAATGTTTTTTTTTGGAAACTAGGGGCTGCCCATTGTTTATAAAACCATGGGTAATATGTGTAAAGTTCAGATTCAATCACGGTTTACGAGGAACGATCCTAACGGTCCTCAAAAACCTATAAATACCCTTCCCCACTTCCTTCATAACCCACACTTGATCTTGAATTCTCTAAGTTGGGGACTTTGCTCCTCACACTTGAGAAATTAGGATCAACCCTCCTTGCTTGGACCCTTTTGTAAGTCCCCTTTCGTGCTTAGTTTAAATTTTTAGCGGTTATAGCCGAAAGGTCAAACGTTTCGATAAACGCTTTGACTTTTAAATGGCTAAGCCAAGGTTCGCAATGAACATGGCTACGTGACCGTAATTAGGTAGGTAATTAACCCTTAAAAGGGCACCTCCTAATTACCACATATACTTAGTTTGATTGTCGGGTCAAATAAAAGTCAAACGGGTTAGTCTTAATTAAATTTCATAACTATTAAATTAAAAGTCATAAAATCAGTTTTGCCACATTAATAACTTGGTAAATATTAGTTGAACATGCCTAAGCATGTTCAACCCGACAATTCTAAGTATAGGCTCGGTTTGGGACTGAAGGTCGCAAAAGTTGACTTTTGCTTTGACTTTCAGTTCTGACCCGATTTAGCTTAGTTTAGATATGCCTTAGGATTCCATTAGGACCATATTATGGGTTAGTATAACCCTCTGAGGTTATACAACTTGGATCCTTAGTATCCTATTCATAGCAAGTTTCCGTTATATGCCTAACTATTGACCGTTATGCCCTTTTGACCATGAAATGATATTTTTGAAAATTTGAAAGAATAGAAACCTTTATTACTGATATATAAACGTGTCCCTAAAATTTGACATCAGTTGGAGGTCTAGATTAGAAGTTATGCTCAATAGCGTAATTAAAACGTTTTTATTAATTAAACGGCGTAATTAGCGTATAACCTATTTAAACCCAATTTTTGATACCAAACTTTTTACCCACTGATATAAAATAATATTTTGGGATTTTTGAATATTTTTAATTATTTTTAGGCTGAGCATAACATAGGGTTTTAAGCTTGATTCGTTAATTGCCGGTTTTGCCCTTTTGGGCTATAAAATGAGTTTTACAAATCCTTTTGACCCCAAACCTTTTTCTACTAATCTAATATGATAAATAAAATATTTGAGCCTTCTGGAATAATAAAAATATCAGCTTTTCTTTGAAAACCCGGAAATGGCTCTAAATCGCCTTTTTAAGCGTTTTAACGCATAGTATGTATCAAAACTATTTTAAACATATAAGGGTTGATGCCTACTGATATATTCAGTAAATTTTTACATTTTAATAGTAAGGAAAAGTTTTAAACTCTGGTTTCCAGTTTGGACCTTTTAAGCCTATGTGAAATTACCAAAATGCCCCTACGGTGCATATTATGGTTATAAATGATAAATTTCACATATATGTAATACCCTACTGATATAACTTAGTAAATTAAGTATTTTTACTAATCAAATCAGACCTGAACCTCAGATTTATATTTGATCTCTTTTATAACCTTTTAAATGACTAAAATACCCCTTCGGGGCATAAATTGGTTTTAAATTCATTTTGGGTATAACGGAAGGTATCTTACTGATATCACATCATATTTAAAGCATATTAACTTAGGAAACCTGTATATGACTCTTATGGGTACCCGTTACGCACGTTTCGCGTTTGGATCGGTTTATGTATCTAGTTTGCATAAAGTAACCGAAACGGGTCAAACCTTATCATTTTCACCTCAAAATCCAGAATGTGTTTAGTTTACCCATATTATACAAGTCTCCAAACTTGTCAGGTCTAAATCACATTCTAATCCGGTCTACGCTTAATCTTGCGTTTTGAACCGTAAACCTTTCCTTAAAATTAACCGGTCTAAGCATAGGCTTAATTAAGACCCGTTAGGAATCTAATAGGTTATTAAAAACCTTCGTTCTAGATTAGGAGCCCCAGTAGAAGTACTTGTGCTTGCTGATTTGATATACGGCTGGGATTGAATTTATATTTAGCTCAGGTAAATACTCTTAGCTTATTTTCCCTATACGGGCTTGGGATACGGTATTATAATAATACCGCTTGGTCGGGTATTGAATGTTTAATCGTATTGTGATTAAATTATTGAGGTAACCCGCTTTAATCTGTCTTGTTTGAAATAAAGGCCTTTAGGGTTTAATGACCATGTCCCGGATATCCTTGGCATCATTGTATTATAAAATGGCCACGTCTTATGCACGGGGTGTAGGCATACACCTGACAGTTGCATAAGGGAAACGGTATCTCACGCTCATGTGAGCCTATACTTGTGGTGTGTCTGTTAATCTTGACCCGGTTTCTACATCGGGCCCTAAGTGTATAACGAACATGTAAATCTGTATACAAGATTATTTTTATAAATTGTCCCAAGTTATAAAAGAATTTTGTGCCTTCAGCATTCAAATCAATTTTCTAAACTATTTTCAAAATGAGTCAGTTAAGTTGTATTTACCAGTGTAAACTGACGTATTTTCCAAGAAGGTTAAGTGACAGGTACTGTACGTAATTGGCTGGGAGCTCAGGGCGTCAATAGGGAATCTTGCAAGTTCTAGATGCCTAAAGTCTATTGAATAATGTTATCTTTCCGTCTTATGATCCGCATGTGGATCCAACTTACATTCCGTTGTAATAATTTGATGTTACTTTTGAATCGGATTGTAATATATTTATCTTTTGCTTTCGCTGTGCATTTAAATTATGTTGTTTGACCATGATGATATCAACTACGTCACGATACTCCCCACCGGGCCCACCGGTAATACGTGGAAATATCGGGGTGTGACATCGGGGTCTTGTTAAGTGTTTTTATTCATTAACTAGTCTCGTTACTTTTGTGGCTAGGGACATTTAATTCTTGTGGACACTTGGGTTTTACATATAGTGATGCATGCTAGTTTACCTTGGTAACAATCCTCAATAAACCGACACCCTAATAATTTTCCGACACCCTAATATATATTTTAAAATATTTCAAAATGTCCCAAAATACACCCCATACGCTAATACGGGCCTCAATTATAGCACATAGTATTAAAAATAAATAAAAATCTGAAACTTAAGTTGAGGCGGGTCGTGTACGACCCACCCCAATCTTACGCGGGTGGTATCAAGGCTGAAACTGAATTCGTTGGTTTCTTTAGTTTAGGCGGGCCGCGTAAGACCCCATTTAAGTTAACACGGGCCGCATGAGATTGAAAATGTGGCGCAACCCGGTGATGACACGTGTCATCATCGTGGCGAGGCTAGATCATGACCGGGACAAGCTATACGTTTGACCAGGGTTGACGCGGGCCGCGTAACCCTTGTCTTTGTTTTACGCGGGCCGCGACAAACACAGATTTCAGCACTATATAAGAATGGCCTTGGGATTTCATTTCCGATCGTTCAAAATCGTTTCTGTATCTCAAATTTTGAAATATTAGGCATAGAAAGCTGGTATTATACCCCCTAATTAGCGAGATTCTGCTCCGTTGTAAGTATTATAACCCCGGTTTCGTAATAGATACGCTGCCCGATTGATTTAGGGTTCCGTAACAACTGTCGTGGTTCTGCCCGACGTAGTTGTGGGAATACCGTCTCGGGGAGGGTATCATTAATATTTTCAAAGGGTTATAATACTAACCTATGTACATTTGTGTAAATTATAGATTATTCCCAGAAAACCCTTACACGAAGTCTAAGATAGCAATGTGAGTTTATCCTCTTTTTGTTAACCTTTTTGTAATATTTTACAAAACCTTAAATGTTTTACAATGCGATTAAGCGGTGATTGAGTCTTTGTAGTTCTTCAATTACTGTCGGTATGTTGGGGTTTTGTATACAAAATTTACTACACTGTGAGTAGTAAGTCGGGACGACAGTACGTTACTATTGGACAACGAGTTAGCCAATGTGTAATATGACCCACAAGTCAGGATTGACAGTACTGAATGAGTAATTGTGTAGAAATAAACAATGTGATCGCTCTCAATACTGTTTTAATTGATTAATTGTTCTTGATTAAACTGGGATTCACTCACCAGTATTTCCCACTGAAAAATGTTTTTAAAACGCGTTTCAGGTAATACAATGTGACAGCCAATTAGTAAAAAGCCAGCTGGAGAGCACTGAAGGCTTGGGAAAAAATGTGGCTATAAAAGTTACCTAAAAGACGATGTTTTAAATTCAATAAAATAGGATTTATTCCTATAAATATATTGTAATAAGAAACATGGGTTTTACCCATGTG